>CAJVSB020000904.1:0-119871 GCA_911865555.2 Thlaspi arvense | reverse complement strand
CCAACTTGAAGCCCAACGAACCAAGCCAAACTAGCAAACCCAAGCCCCAAGGCTCCAAAACCTTGAGCCCAACAGGCTAAGCCCAAACCCAAGCTTAGTTTGTGTTTGGCCCAAGAAGGCAAGCCCAAATCTCAGTTGGGTTTGTCTTTTTGACCCGTTTGTTGTAACAAGACTCAACATAAGAAGCAAAATTTTACCTAGAAATTTCCACAAAAATTTTGAAATCAAAGGCCGTAATGGTAGTTGAAATAAGTAGACGATGACAATGATCCACTTTAATTAGTTTTAAGTGGCTTTATTTGTAAAATTTAAGCCTAAAAGCCTCGGCTATGGCAAACAGATGAACGAACCAAAAGAACCATAAAAGGGATCAGTTTAGAAACTAAGTTGGAAATTGATTGAGGGCTTTTGTAGCCTATCCTCAGTCACGCATAATGGTATAAAAATTTAACCGAACAACATTTGATTTGAATGAAAATTTGATGATTAATTATTGCGAGTCCTATGTTACAAACAGTTTTAGTATCAAATTTTCTAATTTTACAATTTAGTCCCTAGACTTTAGTTCTCATGCAATCTGGTCCTTGGCAAACTCTATATATTTTATGTTTAGAACCTTAAAAGTTATATTTCATTCAATTTAGCCCCTTACATTTTCAATTAAACCTCCCAATTTCCTTTTTCTTTCAATTATATCCTCAATATTTAAATTTATTTTAATTAAACCCCCCTAAAATTTGGGTATTACATTCATTGATAGTAAAAAATCCATGTTTCTTTTGTATATAAAAAAACCAAGCTAGCCGTGTTCATCCTAAATGAAAAAAATAATAATATGTAAATTCCTTAATTTATACAAATAACATCTCTTAATTTATAAACAATTGGTTAAAATTTACAGTTGATACCACAAATGAAAAAATTCTTAATTTACCAAAAATTCAAATGTTAGTTCGGCGGAATTATATATAAATCCAAGCCAAACTTCAAAATACCGCTTTATTTAATACCAAAAATACCCTGGCACTTTTGGCTGAGTTTGGGAGCTGCAAGCCCACGTACGGAAATAAGAATTTTTTAAAAGGAACTTTAATATGCAAGATAGTATATTATATTTTTATTTCAGCGAAATATATAGGCATAATTAAATATACAACTTTGAAATTTGGAATTTCATCAAGGTAATCTAATGGTTACTTCACATTATTCTCGCGGATGTGGCGTGAACGGGGGTAAATGCGGAAATTTAAATTAGGGAGGGCCATATAGCATATAATATAAAATTTGAAGGGCTGATGTTTGATTATTTTCGTAGTATGTAATAGAAAATGACAGGGAGATGCAATTTTGAAGCGCCCCACCAACCCCCGAGGTGGTCGTTGGGATGGCTTTTGAAAAAGTGATTTTACACCTTTTTAAAGTTTTAAAACTATTTTTGAGGTTTTTGTAATGGTGTTTTCGAACTACCTTTTTTTAAATAAAGTTAATAAAAATTGAAGTTAAATTTAAAAGTTCAAAACAAGGAAGGGCCTGTTTGATTTTGAGTGATAAAATTATTAAATAAATAAAAATTAGTTTATGACCTTTTAACTTATATATTTTTTTAATTCTAAAATTACTCTATTCTCCCTTCTATCCTTGTTCTGAAGTCTGAACAGCAGCCCTCGATTCTGGGCAGGTTGCAGCCAACCTGCACTCTAAATGCACAGGCTATGCCTTGCCAGAGGCTTGCGCAAGCAAGTCTTGTACCTACATTAATAATCATAATAAGAGAGTATGAATTAATTAATACTTTACATAAGTACAAAATATTTATAATACATTTTATATTATTGATTTGATCAAAATTAATGAACGAGATTCATTAAAATTAAAGTTATTAAAAATTAATGTTATCTATTAATTTTAACTAAATTAACGTGTAAAATGTGATGTAAATATTTTGTACTATCATAGGTATTAATTGATATTTCCTCGTAATAACAATAATAATAATGATAATAATAATAAAGACAAATGCGTTTTTATTTGAAAATTTTATCTACTATTATTTTATAAAAAAAGTTATATTCCAAATACTATTTTACTTTTTGGAATTTTTTTTAATCTATTTTACAAATATACCACTTCTAATTAAAATTAAAAGTTATAAACTTTTATTGAAAGCACTCATTTCTAATTTTATAAAAGTATTTTATATGCCCAACTTCTTTTACCTTTTTTTCTTTGTGTCCTTTGAATTTTGATGCTGCTATTTAACGTGTAGTGAATTAATGCTTTTATCTAGAGGAATTATCTATAACAATTTTATATATCCTCTTCGCAATAATGTAAAAGGTATAGTATACTTTTTAATCTCGTAAGTTCATCCAAATTTCGTTTTAATTATCAAAATTTAATTATAATATAACTAATTTTAAATTTTAGTAAATGTAATATATTAAATTATTAGTCAACTTTTTGGACGAAAAATCTAATTTCTTCAAAGTCGGCTCGCCAACCACAATATCTTCTCAAACGTTAGCTTTCCTCGGTAGTTCAACGAAAAAACATTTTTTATTAATCTTAAATCCTTGTCAGTAACATTTTTTTTTCTTTTTGGGATCCAGTGGAAAGGGGGAAGGGAACTCGAATTGTGAAGCTGTTGATTATTCACAGATTAGTGATAGAAAAACATCCGTCACAAAATTTAAATTAGTTATAAATTTGGGAGGAAATTATTTCCTTGCAATTTCTTTTTCAGAGTTTTCCCTTGTAATTTTTAGTTTTTCAGGTTAGCTAGGAATATAATGATAGATTTATGATAAATTCTTTTTTTTGTTCCCACAAAAATTTAGTAAGGAATTAGTAACAGAAGGAATCTCTTGCTTTTTTTTGGAATTTAACAGCATGTTAGCGGAAAAAGAATTATCTCGTTAAATTTATATGTTATTTAGTGAAGGATTAGTGACAGAAAATATTCCGTCACTAAATCTTCCTAAGTTATTAATTAGATTTACCAAACAATTAGCGACCATCAATATCCCTCGCTAGTTGCTTATGGAGGATTTTGTGAAGGAATAGTGAGGAATTTATTAGCGACCATCAATATCCCTCGCTAGTTGCTTATGGAGGATTTTGTGAAGGAATAGTGAGGAATTTAATCTGTAAGTAAATCTGTGTGTTATTTAGTAACAGATTATTGATGATATAGTTACTCCCTCGCTAATTTATTTTTATTTTTAAGAAGATTTAGTATAAGAGATTAGCGAACAAATGACAAACTTCTTTCCATTAGTAATAACTTTTTTTGGTGATTAACAGTTTCATCGTTAATTCTATCATTAATCTGCTAACCATCTTTATGGGGAATTAGCCATAGCTAGTAATTTTCATTGTTAATCTCTTGTATTCTTGTAGTATAAGTATAATTTTAATATTTTCACACTTTATTTACGCTTGTATAGAAATTGTGATTTTTAAATTTAAAAACTTAATGGATGACAAAAACATGTAACAGTTTTTAAGTATTTGGATTATATTATAACTAATAAAATTATGAACCAATCACGATTGGTAAAGATCAAAATGAAACCATACCAATGCTTATTAGTTCTTGATGGAATGCATAAAACGTGGAAAATTTAATAATTAAGGTGGACAAAGGCTGCTCGTACACATAGCAGGTAAAAGATTAACAACTTCCAGGGCCAATTGTACTCTCCAACTGCCGGTAAAAGTCAAAAACAGTTCCTCCTAACTTTTCAGAGTAAAGCATGGAGTCTCCCACACGCAACACTTAGGCAGAACTTCCTTGAATAAATAATAGAAGTATAGAGAGATAAAGTCCATGTATAATCAGCAGGTCAAATTCCAAGGTTGTTTTGATAGATAACTACTTTTCCTTTACTTCAAACCAGTAGGCCATTCTTGACTTGAAAACAGAATCAACGAACAAGTCCTAGCTTTTTAGTTTCTGTTATGCCTGAAACAAACTTCAATTCTCTGCCCCACAGTTTGATGGGGAAGATTCTCCCAAATTTCCCTCGTACGTTTGCCTTTCATCATAGCATTTCAATCTTCTAAATCCTTTGCCATGTATCCTTTCGTTTATCTGTGAGTATATATACAAATGTATAGATGGGGAAGAGAGAGAGAGAGAGAGAGAGAGAGAGTTTCATAGGCCCAACAGCCAATGACCCCATTAATTTACTTTCATACCTTCCTTCTTTCAGGCCTTCTCTTTCTACCCTGTTTTCTGGCCAGACCAACCCCAAAGCCGGCAACTCCGATAACTGTCAAAGATCATAACCACGCGTGGATTGATTTCAAGAGCCTCCGGGATGCACGGAGAGGCAGTCACATCAACGGCACGGCAAAGCTCAAGCGGTACCTTCACCACTTCGGCTATCTCCGGCGGCCGGACGGGAACTTCTCTGATGATTTCGATGCCAGCCTCGAGCATGCCCTTGCTCGGTACCAAGCTCGGCTCGGACTGCCTGTCTCTGGCCAGCTCGACGACGGGACCCTCTCCGAAATCATGTCGCCTAGGTGTGGCGTGCCGGATACTGTGGTACCCACAAAGTTGCATGTAACTCGAAAAAGTAACAAACACAAGGTTCCGGTCACCGTCGAACATTATGCATATTTCACTGGCCAGCCAAGGTGGAACAATACCGTGCTTACTTATGCATTCTCCCCGGAGAATATGCCCGGTTCATTGAGCTTGCCGGAGGTTATGGAAGCGTTCAACCGGTCTTTCGCCCGTTGGTCAGCGGTTATTCCGGTTACTTTCACGAAGACCGACGACTACGAATCCGCCGATATCAAAATAGGGTTTTACGCTGGGGATCACGGTGATGGGGAGCCGTTCGACGGCGTGTTAGGGGTTTTTGGCCCATGCATTTTCGCCCGAGAACGGGCGGTTCCACCTGGACGCGGCGGAGACGTGGGCGCTAGATTTGGCGACAGAGAGGTCAAAGGTGGCTATCGACTTGGAGTCTGTAGCAACCCACGAGATTGGGCATCTCTTGGGCTTGGCTCACACCACTGTGAAAGAGGCAATCATGTACCCCGTCTTGAAACCCAGACAGCAGAAGTTGGACTTGAAGGTTGATGACATTCAAGCCATACAAAATCTTTACGGTTCAAACCCTAATTTCAAGCTTGGCGCTTCCGCCGAATACGAAACGTCGGCAAACCAAGCGGTTGACTTGAGGGCAAGATCATCGACACTGCTCATCACGGTCCTACTTTCAGTATTTTTGGCGTGCACATAATTTCCATTGCTAAAAAAATATTTAGACATAGATATACATATTTTTTAATTCTTTCATTTCACTCCCCTCTTTTATTTGTGAATTTGAAATTTAGCTTTTTTTTTCAAATTCACTAAAATGGGAGGCATGTAAAATGAATTCTTTATCTTAAGAAAGACTTTTAATTTTTAATTTCTTTACAAATTGATGTATTCTTTGAGGATTTTTATGCCAAGTGAACAATATATAGTTATCTTTACACGCCAATTATTCTTGTCAGTTTCTTTGATTTATATATTTAATTATTTATATATGTCCTAGTGGAAGGGTTAGGTGAGAATTTAATAATTATTATTTTCGATTACCAAAAATCCCACTTGACTTAGTCATCTGTGGAATAATAGCTTACCCTATTAATCAAGTCTTTGTCAAATCCCTAAAGCAAATAATTCGTCGACCAGTCTAATTATATATATCAAATGGTAGTGATTTTTGAATGGAGAGAAGGGATTAGGTAATTATAAAAACATAACAAAATAATATAAGATGCTAAGCTAGTTTAATTAGGACTTTATTTAAAATTACTTGAATTGCACGCATTCAAGAATTTCAAAATTAACTTGAATTTAATAAGAAATTTACTTAATTTAAAAAGAAATGTTTAAAAGTGTGTTTGAATTTAATAACCAATTTACTTAATTTTGAAATTTTTTTAAACATGGGTTTGAATTCAATAAGCAATTAACTTAATTTTGAATATTGTTTGAACATGGGTTTGAATTTAATAACCAGTTTACTTGACTTTGAAAATTATTTAAACGCGGGTTTGAATATAACTAAACACATCTGACCCGCAAATAGATTATATTTATTTTTTTATTCTCAATTATTTCACATTGCTTAATTTCTATGACATTTAAATTTAAATTTTAAACAAATAGGTTGCCAACGTGTCCCCATTATTTTTCAATTCCTTCAAAAAAAATGAAAAGAAACTTAAATTACTATATATTTGAATCATATATTATTATTTTTTATAAATTTTTTTATTATTTTGTTAATAAAATTTTTTTTAAAAGGAATCGTTAAAGAAACTTATGCGTGTGGCAAGGGTCGGGGGGCGTCTCCTCCGGGCAGTTGACGAGGTAAAAAGGCGCAGTCTTATCGTGGCGGTTGACAAAGTCAGAACAGTCTCCTCCTGGCGGTCGTCGGTCTTCTTTTGATCAACGGCCGATGATTGATCCTGGCAGGCCGCTATCGCACGCATAGGCACGGCAATAACAAAAAGGTAATAATAAACAAATAATTTTAATTAAATAATAAAGGTTTTTTTATTAGGGCTGTTCATCATGAAGTTATAAATTCAGGAATTAAAAAAAAATAAATTCCTCTCTTTATTGGGCTGTACTTCATGAATTAAATTCAACATCGTATCGTTAGGTACTCGGATTTTAAAGTTATATAGTTTTTCTGGAGGGTTATTTCTATTGAAATCTAAAATTTAATATTCTTCATAAACTTGGAAATTAAAAAAATAATCTTTTTTTATTTCACTGTAACTTTTCATAATCTACAGTGTCCAAAAACCCAAAAAGCCCAAAATAAGTTAACTTCTACTTTTGGGTGAGTTGTGAAGTTCTGCTTCTTAACTAAAAGATTGGTGTAAGATTTATGCTTGTACCCTTTGACCTTCTAAAAGATTCAAAAGATGGGGAAAAAAAAAAAAAAAAAAACGAAGGAAATACCCAAACCTTGTGGTCTCTCACTTTTGGGCCAGAAGGCCCATGTCGTCTCTTCTAGCCCACTGCCCGTCAAAGAAGCTAGGAGGAGTTGGCTTCAAGCCATCCTTGAAGAGAGTGGTGGACATCTTGACGGAGGCTAGTGCCGCCGCATCATTTGTTCTTGCGTGAATAAAGGAGTTTATTTATCATAAATGACTAGTAGAGATTGTTGATATCAATTATGGGACTAATAGTTTCACGAATTTTCTAATTAAAACAAGTACATTTTTTAAGTTGAGATTTAACAGAGTAAAATTTTCTTTTTTCGACGTGAAAGGTTCTCTAAAAAAAAATATTTCAAGATTGCATGTTCTTATATATATATATATATAGAGAGAGAGAGAGAGAGAGAGAGAGAGAGAGAGAGCTTAAGCCGCTCTTGGACAGGGTGAAGAAGAATGGGATTATCACTTGGTCATCTAATATGAGGGACTAAAATGGAGCACAATTCATCGGGGGTGTTCATAGGTTCGATTCGGTTCAGTTCGGTTTTGGATCTAAATCAAACATGTCGATTTTGGTTTTAATGAAACATGATCGGTTTTTTTTTTCAAAAAATCGAACCAAACTAAACTGAGATGTTCGGTTTTAAGTCAGTTTGGTTCGGTTGACATGTTCAGTTTTTTAATTTGTAAAAAAATTAATATAAATATAAATATATAATACAAATATAAATATATATTATATACATATAAAATATATATATAATAAATACAATATAAATAAATATATATAAATACAACATAAATATAAATATATATATAATATCTATATAATATATATATTAATAAATATAATTTATTCGGTTCGATTTAGTTTTATTTTAATAAAATTGAAATTAAATTGAATCGATCAATTTATGAAATATTATAATTAAATTAAATTAATTTTTTTAAAATTTAATTTAATTTATAATTAATTTAATTTGATTTAATTCGGTCCAATTGAACGTCTCTGCAATTCATCGCATGGTAACGGTGTACTTCATTGTCAAAGTATAAGCAATGACAATGACAGTGTACTTTTTTCAGTTGCTCTTTAATATCACGCTACTTCCATTTCTATCGGGCCGAAAAAAACAAAACAAAATAAAATAAAATATAAAAGACAGAGACAATAATACAAGTTCAATGACGTAGAGGCAAAAAGTAACTTCCTATATATTGACCCAATTTTAAATTGGCAAGGTAAGAGTGTTTTTTCCTCTTTTTTCCCTTTACCGAGGAGTCATAAAATGGCGAAATTAGTTTTGTGTCCATCTGAATTGTTTATATTTTATTACGGGCATTTGTGATTCAACCCGATTTGATACTAAAATTAAAATTAAATTATACTTTACAACTTATAATTTTTATAAATTAAATCTAATCATAATTTACAATTTAATTTATTTTCAAACCATAATCTATAATTTATAAAATAAAATTAATTAAATTTATTATTTTTATAAAAATTTTGACAGAATTTTTCTAGAAATTAATTATATATTTTTTCTAACGTATTTAACTTAATATAATTTATTATTTATTAATTAACTATAATAATTATATATTATATAATAAATATATTTATATCATTTTATAAAATTTCACTTATATTGACAAAAATTACAGTTTAAAAAAGAAAAATAATCAATTATTAGAATAAATATAGATATAAAAAATAACAAGAAAAAGAAATATATAATTAAATAATAAAAATATAATATATATAGAGAGATATGATTTATAATTTTGTATATATATAAATTATACAGTTTGATTCTGTTTATATTATTTACTTGGATATCAAATATCAAACTAGACTGTATTAAAAAAAATTATTTCCAAACCGAACCAAATTAAACTAAATCACAATTTCATCTTTTCAAATAGTTTAGTTCGTTTTGTTGAACACCTTATGTTTCATAGAGGGTTTCAATTTTCTATAAATTGAATTAAAAGTGTAATATGAGCCTGTCTAAAATTTGAATTGCCCACACTAACATTGGCAGATCTCAATCATATCAATTTTAAGTGAGAAACTTATATTATTTGAATAATTGAGATTTTCTTTTTGGTTGGTTAAAAGTATTTGAAATTTAAAATAAAAAAGATTTTAAAATTGCATATAAAATTTCTCAAATACACAAAAAAAAAGGAAAATTAGAGGGACCTTATTTAATCACATAAAAACCAGCCATTATCTATCCATTGGCAGCCACAAAGTTGAAAAGATAAAGAAGGGTTACAAAGGCATAACATGGTTAATGGTGGTGAATCAGATAAGTTAATTCTCCATTACAAATTCTTAGTGGTCGTTGAATATGCCACGGCGACACTTCCTGATTCACCCACAAACCAGATAACTCCGATGAAAGAGTGGTGAAAAAATTATCAGACCTGAGTTAAAACATAAAATTTTATTGTGACACTCTCATTCAGGGGTTGAATAGAAAACAATTGAACATTTAAAGGCCTATTAAAGAATAAGGAAAAGACTAAGGACCCAAATGGAAAAAAGAAAGGAAGTTAGGGATTAGAACTAATAAATAAGGAAGACTTTGGGAGACAAAATAAAGAGAAAAGAAAAGAAGAGGGACCAATTGGAAAACCCAATTTCAACCGTTACCTTCTTCAATGTTGCCGGAGACTAATCGACGAAATTCTCGGCTGAATGGATTGCTTGTGTTAATTACTCTAGTGGTTATAAACTTGTGCATAAATAAGCCAATATCATCACCATTCATCTACTTCTTCAATCGGTGATTGTTTTTAACCAACTGCTTTGCCATAAACTTTTCAGATTGAAGCTCCACTAACTGTTCGATTTTTCACTATCACTAACCTGAATCGCCGACTTACACTGCAATATTGGATGAAGCTTTTGGCCAGCAGCAATTCTGCACGCCGCTATTACCTTATTTTCGCTACCGCTCATTTATTCTTATAGCTAACTGACATAGTTGCAGATTGTTGCTGATTTCTCTTCTCTCCAAACTGACAGTGGCCACTAGCTAAGCCAACACTGACTGCAAACCAGAAACTGAAACGGAGCAAGTTTGGGATAAGTAGAGGTGTATTAAATTTTGGACTTTGAATCCGTAAACATGTCTTGACTTGGGTCTTGGATTCGGATCTAGAATAGGAAGTGAGTCTTGGGCTATGAATTTTTGGAATGGGTTCTGTGTTAGGTGCTTGGGGGTTGGACGGGGTTTTGATAATTTGATTAAATTTGGGTTGGGGGGGTTTTTGGTGATTGACAGGTAATTGGGTTATGGGAATTAGATATGAGTTTCTGTTTCAAATTAGAGTAAGGGTCCAGGTTCGGGTTTATTAATTTAAATTTTTGAATTAATATTTGTTTTGAGATTTGACATGAAATTTTATGATTGGATCAAATGAATCTAAACTTGGGTTTTTAGACTGGGATTAAGTCTTTGGATTTGGATTTCTAGATTTAGATTTAATCCTAAAGATTTAGATTTTCTAAACCAAATGGGTTCATTAATGGTTTCTATAATAAATTAAACTCTTAATTACCTTAGGTTCTAATTTGTAAATAGTTATCGTTTTTTGTGATTTTATATTTATCGAGAGATTTCTCTTAATTGTCGTGGATTTTGTAATACTGCAAAATAAACTGTTTGATTCAACTTGAACTATGAGTTTTATACTCGATTTCGTGTATTAGAGGCCGGTTTAGGAGGTTTCA
Organism: Thlaspi arvense; assembly: GCA_911865555.2. Classification (NCBI taxonomy): domain Eukaryota; kingdom Viridiplantae; phylum Streptophyta; class Magnoliopsida; order Brassicales; family Brassicaceae; genus Thlaspi; species Thlaspi arvense. Next base: position 109,160 of record CAJVSB020000904.1, on the reverse strand, counting down.
TGACCAGTTTAGTAAGCTCGAAGTCTGGTTCAATAATGTTATAACCGGTTTTATGGTCGGTTCAATATTCTAATAATTGGTTCAAAATCAGTTTGGTATTTGAATGGTTGGTTTAAAGAGTTATTAAACCAATTTCATGTTTTATGAGCTGATTCAAAACTTTAGTACTCGAGATATGATTTATTTGATTAGTTCAGGGTTTTAGAATTCTTAATATAGGTCAAACACGAAAACTTAAGTACATATTCAGGTTTTTTATAGGAATTTAATTTTAAATTAATTATGAGATATATTATATTCTAAAATAAGAATTTACGTTATTTCTAAATTGATTGTTCGATTCTCGTGAAGCCGTAACGTCGAAACTCAAATCTCATGATTCTTCAGTTTTGTGAGTGATAATATATATTTATATACTTTATTGTTTTTCCTTATCTGTTAAATATTTAGTTTTTACATGAATTATTTATAAAAGCCATTGTTTTCAAATTTGGAATTTAAAAGTTTACAAGAGACATATATGTTATTATGTGATTTGTTTATAAAATTTATAAAAGAACAGATTCTATTACTTTTATGTTTTAAGTAGTTCAAAATTTGCAAACTGTTTCTATTAAACTTTAAAAAATAATTTTAAGAAAGTATCGAACGATTAGAACACTGTGGTTAACGATAGTAGACGTTTGATTGAGTGCACCTTGACCTGTATCTTTAGCCAGTAGAAGTGGTGCTAGACTATTAATTACCGATAGATTAAGAAGTCATTGTTTTGTTATATGTTCATCAACAGACCATGAAGTTACTGTCTTATTTTCTGTTCAGTTATTTATTTCAAACTCCCTAAATTATATAAGTTGAAAAGTTATGTTTTTTATGATAAAATTGTCTGATATATGTTCCTTATCATGTAAATATGTATTATTATTTATTGAGTCAGTAAACTCATTTTTTATTTTTTAGACTCAAGTTCTGTGCTCTCAACAAATCTTGCTGCGTGATAAGAGTCTGTCAATCCCGATTCTGTGATTTTAACTGATTTGATTTCTAAGTATAGCAGTTAATTTTTGTGTTTTTTTTTTACCTATTGTGTTATTTTGTTTTAGTTCACTCAATAATCACAAACAAGTTTTTCAATGTAAAGACATGGTTTGAATTTATGTTTGTAATTTAGATTTTATTTATATTTGGCATTAATATTTTCTAATGTATTAGTAGTTTTCACATATAAAAAGCTTGTGATGTTGAAATATATACTAACCCTAGCACTAGCACGGTCACGGATCTGACTTCTGAGTCATGACATTTATATTTAGAATTAAAATAATTACTTGGATAAAATATTTATATTTTTAAAATATTTTTATTATTATATTAAATATATAATTAACATATATTATTATTCATTGAGTCAGTAAACTTTTTTTTTTTATTTTCAAATTTAAGTTCTGTGCTTCCGACAAATCTTGTTGTGTGATAAGAGTTTGTCGATCCCTATTCCGTGATTCCAACTAATTTGATTTCTGAGTATAGCAGTTAATATATTTTTTTTTTTTTTTTCTGATGTGTTATTTTGGTTTAGTTCGCCCAATGATTATAGATATGTTTTTCAATGTAAATACACGATTTGAGATTTATATTTGTATTTTAGATTTTATTTATATTCAGCATTAATATTTTTCAATGCATTAGTAGCTTCTACATATGAAAGATTTGAGGGGTTGAAAATTTATACTAATCCTAGCACCGATCACAAATTTTGACTTCTGGGTCATGACATTTTATTTAGAATTAAAATAATTACTTGAATAAAAATATTTTTATTATTATATAAATATATGCTTGTAATAATTACAATTTAGAAATATATACCTACAGAATTATAAATATATATCTGCAAAGTTATAAACTTTATTACTATACAAACACATACTTTACGAACATATATTTGTATAATAATAAAAGCATTTTTTAATAATACGAAATGTCCTTATTTTGATAATTTTTTCTTCTAATTTTGATTAAGAATATTTTTTATTTTGATTTTTTTAAGTAATTAAAATTATCAAACTATCCAGATTTGTAATTTTTCAGAATGTTGTTTGGTACTAATTTTTTTTAAAACAATTATTTAAGAAAATTTTGATAAAATGACTGTGTAGAATGCAACCAATTAAAGATTTAGAATTTTTTCAGTATGCAACTGATTTTTTTTTTTATGTTTACTCTTTTGACTTTTTAAACAGCCATCATCTGCTTTAGGAAGTGATAAGTTACTGTAAATTAATGTTACAGTAAAAAAAAATTTAAACAAAGATAGGGCGGATAAATGCAATAACCTTTATGGTTTATGATTGAGAGGTGATATTTAGCAACTTTTAACTTCCAATTTAAAAAAATGGTTTCGATTTTTGGGATTCTTATTTATGATTTTTTAATTTTAATAAAAAATACACAAAAATAAATATACCTAACCCTTTATTCCATATAATTAATAAAGATATTTATAAATAATTTAAATTATTTTTGAACAAATATATATCATATTTTTAATTAAAAATTCTAATTTACTCTTGCAAAATTTAGTCACAGTAAAAACTCACACATTTAAATTAAATAAAATGATAATTTAGATATTTTTATATAATAAATAATTATTACACCTATTTTTTCTAATTTTAAGAAAATTTGTAAATATACCTAATTTTTATACTTAAGTTATTTTTTTATTTTTTTAAATAGAAAATCTTGCAAAACATACTCATTATTTTATATTAAATTTACATTTTGATAATTCGTGTTTGTGTATGGTGTTTATATATATATATATTTATTTATATTATATTTATAAAAATATTTTAAAATTAATTACTCACGACTCATTTATAATGAAATTCACGTTAAATGAGATTTTACATTATCCTCTTATATTCGGATTTTGGGATTACGTCAACGCGCCGTGACCACCATTGCATGGAGAGAGAGATTTGGACGCATTTTCAATTCAACAAGATAAGATAGGAGGATGAAATTGAAAGAATAAAAACTTTTAGTAGTCGGAGTCATGGGCTTGTTGTTACTCCATCCATGGCACTCCTTTAAAAGGGCTTTTGTTGCTTTGCCATAAATGGCTAAACAAGCCCCTTGAAGGGACTTCCTTGGCATGTGTACTTGTAAGCTACATTGCACAGGCACAATAATGGGGCAATTCAGTATGGTACGGAAAATTTGAAGGCAAGGGCGCGTCTGATATGTATATATTAAAAAAGACTTTATTTGATGCTTTGTGGAGGAATTCCCCCCCCCCCCCCCCCCCCCCCCCGGCGAGAATAAAATTATTTTTAGGTCAATTTTGATTTAAAACTAATCTTTTTTCGAGTTAAGAAAATGAAAGGTTAAAACTCTTTTTTCCCGTAAGTCCACTTTCCAAGAATCACACTTATGTTTTTACCATTATCAAAGTAAAGATTGTTTATCAACCGACCAATATTTTGAAAATCTTTAAAACTCACCCAGCCAACTTAATAAAAAATTTGGCCAAAATTCCTTGACATATTTTTAATTTTACAAACTAAAACCACAAAGTGGGTCGTGGATTAAAATGAAAATTCCTATTTTTAACCAAAATTTTTTTACAACATTTCGATTTTTCTACAGTTAAACGAGCCTTTAATCTCCTTTTTTGCTAAACAAAAAAAAAATAAAAGCAACCTATGGATAATTTTTAGGGTTGTTTGCTTCTTATAAATTTATTATGGAAGAAAAATCTTAAATTTTTATAATATTTACTTAAAAGTAATTTTTTATTAGTTATTCAAAAAAATTCATCTATTAGTTATTCAAAAAAATTCATCTCTAAATGTCAAAAAACTATTTTTGATAATTTATCTCTCATTATAAAATTTACTATTAAAAAATTAAAAATTGAAAAAAAATTAATTTCTAACATTTCCATAATCAAATAATAAAAATTGTGAACCAAAAATCTTCCAAAGAAAATAATATCCTTTTGAATGCAACCAAACAAGACCTATCTTTCAATGCATCTGAAAAAGCTAGCCCATCCACGTACTGTTAATACTTTGGGAAGAAGGAAGCCATTGAACACAATCACAACTCCCAACTACAAACCCTGTAGATGACAAAGACATACCATGGATAGACCCTAACCCTAACAAGGAAAAAAAGAAAAGAAAAGGAAAGAGAAGGAAAAAAAAAAAAAAGTCAGTGACAGGATTCACCAACCTTGTTCATCTACACCAGAACCGCCAAACAAGACTTAACCAATAAATGAGCCCACCAAATCATTTATCATCCTAATCACACCCTCTGATTATCTCAATTTTGTTGTAAAATTTTAATTAAAATTTTTAGATATATAAGAATTATCTCACAAAATTTTATTTTTTATTTAATCAAAATTCTAGACCCAATAAAAAAATAATTAAAATTCTCTAATTTCTATCATACAAAAAATCTAATAATCATTCTACTAATTCAACTAGGATTGTAAGTTAATTGAATTTTAATTCAAATTTAATTTGAATTTGATAAGAATTTTAAATTTTAAATCCAATAAAAATATTCGATAAATTAAATTTAATTATAAATATGTCTAATTTGAAATAAATAAATTAGATATTAATATTAAACATGTCTATCTATTAAGATCTTAATCTTAATTTTAATAATATTTTTATTAAATTAATAATTTACATACAATATTAATATATTCAAAGTTACAAGATTTAAATTGAAAAATTAGAAAATTCAGATACTTATATGATTGATAGAAGAGAATTAAGAGATTTAAATATTAGATTGAATTTTTTTATCGAATATTAAATCATTAGCCTGATTCAGATATAATTTAATAAATATAAATCTTATAAAATTTTAAATTAAATTTAAATATAAAAATAATTAATTTAATTCAAATTTATTTGATTTGATTAAATTAGATTTGGTTACAACCCAAAATTCAACATTTTAAATGTTACCAAGAAATCATGTTTTTGCACGAGTGTAGAGAGAAAAATAAAAAATTAGACATCAATTATTGAAAAACTAACTTGAGCGACGGGCAACTTCAAATTATTTTAAAATTTGAATTTTTAATTATAATTAATACATCATTTTGTAATTTTTGTGACATGTTTTAAATTTTTACAGTACTTTTTTGATTAAAAATTAAAAAAGAAATGCTGTAGAAAAAGCCAACTTGTTTCTATATACGTAATTTTACATCATAAGTTTGATTATATTATCACAAACTCACCGACCCAAACAAGGCCCATTAACTCATAAACATAAACAGTAGCTTATACGCAAGCACTTGTACTATTAGTCCTATACACATAATCCTTGGCTAATACGCCTGTTTGGTATCACATGGTGATTGATTTATGTCTTTGGTTTAGAAGTTTAAAAATCCTACGGTTTTTAGACTTTACATTCAAGTGTTAAAACATAAAGGTTCAACCAAACAGGACGTAAACCTGCACTGCTCTTTGTTAGTACATGACATCCTTGAGGAGCTTGTACCTGCGCGTGGCCGTCCTAGGCGATGGCACACCGCTCGCGCTCCGCCCCTTCTCTTTGCCATCCGCACCCTCATGTTGCTTGATTTTGTCGCCGGAATACTGCGATCTGTGGTGGCACCGCCTTTGTTACTGGTCGCTGGCTTTTTCAAGGAGCTCCCTTGTCTTGAGCTTCTTCCTTCACTCCGGCACCAATCGCACTGCTCAATCGCCTCCGACGATTCGCTGTAGTAGTTGCTGCAATACCTGTGATTTTAGGAAGCTTCTGTGATCAATTTCAATCTCAGATATCATATATATTGGAAGTTAATTAATGAATTACTAAATGAAATCTTCGTCGCGATCATTCAGAAATTTTATTGAATTGTCGCTGCGGCGGCCGCGGCGGTGCTCGAGTGGTGTGTAGGGTAGATGGATGCGCAAGCAGACCTGTCTATCTTATTTTTGAAAACAAACATATTATTAGACAATTTTTTTTCAGATACTCAAGGAAGGAATTGTAGAAAATAACCTTAATTTTGCGAAGGGCGACAAGATTGTTCTCGAAATTTTGAAAAGTTATTTTCCCTAGAAAATATAAACGACATCAAAGCAAGAACATTGTCAAGAACTGTAAATTGAAAACTAAAGAAAGAAAAAGAAAACAATTTCGAACAAGCTTGTGATGCAGGTGGTGGAGGTTGCTGGCGGAGATCCCGGTGGTGTTCAATGAAGACGGTACGTACATATAGAATACGAGTATAGAATAGGTGAAAGTTAGCACCGTCGCCGCACGACTAGTTCAGGTGGCTGAAAGGTCTCCGAGTTGCGTGGATGGTCTGGAGCTCAAGCCTCACCAGAAAGCTTTATAAAGAACAAGACAAAAGAAAAAGGAGGATGAAGGCTGGCGGCGGCGGGGGCGTCGGCAAGGTGGTGTAACATTCCATTCAAGCAAGTGATCGAAATGATGTGATATATGTGTGTATGATGCAAGTAGTGGCGGCTAGGGGACTTACGAGTGTTGGAAGCGTTGGAGGCAGTTGCGGCAGCGGAAGAGCTTATCGGGGAAGCCGATGTCGCCGCACATGCAGCAAACAGTCTGAATGTCCGCCATTGTTATCGCGCGGTCTCTGGTAGAGCTGGAACTGGACAAGGTAGAGAGAAAGAGAGAGAGAGAGAGAGAGATGGCTTAGGAAGTGTTTGGAGTGGCCGCTAAAACATGGGCTTATGATCACAGTTTTTATATATGTAGTACAAGGAAATACGGGACAGAGATACAGAGGTAGACCACGGGTTGCTCGCAGCCGTTTCCAGGCGGGGGTTTGGGGTCAGCTTGAGAGAGAGAGAGAGAGAGAGAGTGATAGAGACGGGTAGCTTTTTTTTCTTAAATTAGTTATAAGGGTTTTTTAAAATTTATTTAAATAATATTTATTTTTTATTTTTATAATAAAATATTTTTTAACTAATTACTAATTAACAATAATTTAAAAATTTTATTAAAAGGAGGTAAGAGTAATTAATTTTTACATATTTTAATTATATATTTGATTAAAAATTAAAATATTATTTAATTTATTTAAAATTAATTTTAAAATTATTATTTTTAATTTTAAAAAATAAAATCAAAATTTTAATAATTTAATTTTATTATTTTTAATTTTTAAATAATTTTTTTATTTTTTAGTTTTATTTAAATGTTAAAATAAGAATAGTTGAATGTCATATAACTTAAAAAAGCTAAACATAATTTTAAAAATTAAATAAAAACTATTTAAAATAAAGAATAAAATAAGTTGTTAAAAGCAAGATATTTTAATTTTTTTAAAAAATTAAAATTATAAATTTTAAAAATAATTTTTAAATAAATTAAATAATATTTTAATTTTTAATTAGACAAAAAATTAAAATATGTGAAATTACATTATTTTTATTTTTTTAATAAAATTATTAAAAATTATTAGTCAACAATTAGTTAAATAAAAAAGTAAGTGTTATTTAAATAATTTTGAAAGAAGGAAGTATTTTTTTTACCTTAATTATTATTATTTTTTGTGAGAAGAAGTTAATTAATTTTCATTAAAAAGGTAAAGAAAATTAATTTAAAAAATATCTAAATTTATATATATATATAGATACACGTATTTTTTTCCTGAAAACTGTTTGACTAAAAAACGGAAAAGCTAAAGCCAATTGAAATCTTCTCTTTTTAATCTTTCCGTAGAATTTTTAGAAAATAACTTTTTTTTTCTTCTTTTAAAGAGTTGATTCGTAGTTTTCAAAAACTATTTTTTACCGAAAATGAAAACGGCACATAAATGATATTTCTTTTTTTGATTTCAGGTGTTTTCTATTTTGAAAAACATAAAAAACGAAAAACAAAAGTAAAAATTAAAACAATTCGAGCATGATGTTTGTTCGGATCTCTACGCCGTTCCTTTCTTTCTTTCCTTGTTCTTTTCCCTTTCAACTTCAATATTCCATGTTTGCACAAAAAAAAAGTTCTAAAAAATCTTGAAGACTTTATTGTTATCATATAATTAAAAACTTTGGAAAGGAAATTATTCTTTTCTAAACAATTTTTTTCCTCTCAAAGTTCTCCCGTGAAAACTTGTAAAACGGTTTTCTTTTTTTTAATTTTTGAAAACGTAAAATATTTTTACGAAAAACAAATCAAAGTAGGAAAAGCTCTAAGCATTTCTTGTAAAAATTTTTAATAATATAAACAGAATTAGCTTTTGAAAACCTAATTAAAATTAATTAAAACACTCAACATGCCCTTAAAATTGATTAAAAAAAGATTATACAAAAAGGGTTTTACTAACATATATAATTTTTAATAACATTATACATACATACATATATATATATATATATATGTGCATGGCCTGAGAAGTGCCTCGTGTCCTACTCAATCGTTTTTTTCTTTTTTCCTTTACAAAATTAAATTTCCAATGTTTATAAATCTTAAGAAATAAAAAAATAATTTTTTTGTTTGACCCATAAAAAATGATTGAGAGGGACCTTACGTGAACAAACTCCGAAGGAAGACATTTTCTGACGGAGTTGTCACGTCTTAAATAATTTTTAATATCATTAAAGAGAGTTTTTATAATATTATTGTCCTCTCAATTAGAAAATTTTAGTTTGAAAATTTTCCTCGTTTCTATTAAAAGTAGTTTTTTGATTCCTCTTTTAGACAACTTATTACAACGTCTAATCAAATCAAGGGAACGTCTGTTCTCTCTTTCTAGAGGAAGTAATTTTCAATTTTTAATTCCTTTTATGGTGAGACAAAATATTTAGTTAAAAAAAATTCATAAATCAAAACATTTTTATTTGGTTAATTTTTTTCACTCAAAATAAATCCAATTATTCACAAAATTAGAAGGGTTGAAACACGATCACCTTCCATCCAAAATTAAAAAGGAAAAAAGAACTTTAAAAAAGTTTGAAAGGACTTTTTGGAGGCTTTATTAGATGGCAAAAGAATGCCACCGACCAAACACCCCCTTGTGCTTGAGTCATTAATCTTCGACCATATTTAGCCAGGCAGATATTTTTCCATCTTGAGCCACAACCACATGAACTGGGAAAGCTAATTGAGAGAAATAATGATGCGATGGAGATTGAGGGATGTGACGCCACATCACATATTAATCGATCAAAAGGAGCCCCAAAATAAAAAGAAATTGAAATAGGTGGGAATACGAGGGTGGAATTTGTTGACTTGAAAAGATGGAGAGCACTAGAAAACAAGGGAAGAATTGTTTAAGCTAGAACACACTAGACTCTTTCCTTTTCTCCCCCTAACAGCAAATGTTTAAATATGCTCACAACAGCGTATGATTAATACAATGTTTTATAACTCAATCATTTCGGTAAGTTGCACCGGTTGAACCCTAACTCGATTTGATAAACAATTTAAATAAAATTTTTTTAATTAAAATTAAAATTTAACTAGTTAAAATTAAAAAAAATTAATCAAGTTTAACCAATTTATTAAAAAATAATTAAAAAGGTTCAAGACCAAAAAAATTTATCTATTATGTCATATGCTAAATTTGGATTTAAATATTGTATTTTGAATTTGTATATTGTAAATTATGTCATACTTATAATGAAAAAAAAAATATTATCAATTTTGATAAATAATATATTTATTAATATTGTTTATTTTTTAAATATTTTTATAATTTACTGGTTAATCATGACTTTTTGAACTCATCTATGTAATCACGGGTCTAAATTTTAAAACATGGGTTTAAAAAGACTAGGAGAAAATAAATATAATTTTTCTTTGTTTGATCGAACTATTCAATCCATTTTTAATAATCACGACAACTTTTTAATAGAAGTCATAGTTAGCATTCACAATTTTAGGGTTTTAGGATAAATAATTTGAATTTTTAAACTACGTTCAACTAAGTAGATTTTTTTTTAAATTAAATTTTCATTTTATATTATTAAATTTAGAATAATTTGAAATTGATTCTTATTAACCTAAATAAGAAAATGTTAGAGTTAAGTCATATTCAATCCTAACCTAATAACAATTTAGGTAATTTATGGTAAGACGTAATCCTATTAAGAAATTAGAAATAGAAATCATTAAAAATTACGTTTAGTAAGCATTTTGAAATAAAATTCTCGTTACTTAAGGAATCAGTATTCTATCATTTGATGGAATTCTCACTTAATTATATAATTATTATAATATTATCTACTTTTTAAATAAATGACGTAAATATTATCTAAATATAAAAAAGTATAAAAATTTATAATATTATATATCAATATATTATATAATTTATTATATTTATATAATATACACACACACACAACTTGTTATATCATATACACACATATAAATTTAATATTTTAATATTAAAATAAAAAAATTATTTTTTAATTTTTTAATATGTTCAGAATATATTGAAAAGTTTTTTTAAAAATTTTTAATCTTATAACAAAAGATATTTTTATTTTTAAACACTTTTTTGGATTTCTTTTACTACTTCTATTCTAATATACCAAACATAATGATAAAATAGAAATTTTCATTTATACCCAACATGTTTATAAGAATTCTGGTTTCATTTCATTCCACTCTTACTCCCGTTCTTCTTTTATCGAAATTTATTTTATCTTACCATACACTATCTTAAATTCAAAATAACTCCATCCAACTTCTACACATTCTCTTTCTATAATACTGCTTTCTTTGAGTCAAACATTTAATTTCAGCTTTTTCAAGAAGCAACTATCTATTTTCTTCTAATGACTGAAAAACCGAAACACTCACAACACAATTCTGTCAAATATTGTGAGAAACAGAGTCGAGAAATGCTTTAAGAAAAAAGGGGAGTGAGAACAGAGTCCACGTCATCATAGTTAAGGTGAAGTGTGGCTACACTCGAAAGGATTTTTTCTTATCAAGACGTGGCGAATGATTTCGACCATTCGAGCTTATCTACACGTCCCCCGACAAGCAAGATCAAGTGGCTCAATTAACACGAGAGAATGATGCTAACTTCGGATCTAATCCCCTCCAGAAACATCTGTTTGGTACCGCACGAGCAAAATGGGCTCACTTGTCAGCCCTTAGATCTAAGATACAATGCGAGATGCATCATTGTGCAGTCTCAATCTCCCAACTGATTATTCATTTTTCAAAAGGGTAACTTGGTTTTAATAATTGAATTAGAAAATATATCCATCAAAATATACGAAAGACTTCAAAACTCAGAAATTTTTTTATTCTAAAAAATTTAGAAATTAAATCTCAAAATTCTAATTTACAAAATTTTCTAAATCAGAATTTTTAAACCTATAAACACTGACATTTTGGAGATACCAAACATGTCCAGGAGTCATAAACTAAATTCTGGAGATTTAGGTATATTAAAGATTATAAGGATTTTTAGAAATTTAAAGGTTAAAAGCGCAAAATTTCTTGGGTGCCAAACATCCCTTGAGGCTTCCAAGAAAAAGAAATAATTGAATTTGATCATTTTTGGTAATTCAATTTTATAAATCTCATGTAACGAGAGAGTGTTTCCACATTATAGGAGATACGTAGTAAGAAAGAATAAATTTATTTTATAGAGTGATTGAAACCTCCACTGAGAAAGTTGAGTGCTCAAGCCGGTACTTAGAAAGAGAAGGAAATAAACCTAGATTACTAGAAGCACATGGTTTAGTTTACTAGTGAAAGTTGAAACCATTAATAAAAGTAACTTGAAAATTGCAACACTTTCCACTTTCATATATTTATTTATGAAAATATCCTATTAATATATTTATATATAATATCAAAATTGATATTTTTTTTTCATTTGTCAACTCATGATATCAACTCAAATAATTGTTATATATAAGGAATATAATGTATATTTATTTGTATCATATTAAATTTATATATATTTTATGTATATAATTAGTACAGAATATAGAATATAGATCTCACTGGAGTTAATATCCCGTGCAAAGTACGCCAATGTTATATTACAAAAAGTTACAAATATATAAATATGTTTCTAAGTGAAGCTCCTATTGGGGTTACAATTATCACTATCCTACTGTGCATACCTATATCTAGCTCTAACTAGGATGATTAACTAACTTAACTATCGCAATCGTTGGCCCGATGGAAGTCTAACCTACAATTAAAGTACACTAGCTTCAATTACAAGAAATAATTATATTTAATTAGGTAAATGGAATCCATAATTGTTCAAGAATTATAAATATTTAAACCAACCGAGGATAATGACAACCATTTTTAAAAGATATGGACAACTATGGTAGCAAATTTAATGGAACGACCTTCAAATATGGGTAATTGAGGAGCAAAGAACATGTTCTCTTTCAGCGCTTTTCTTTTACAATGACTATATGCTGCTATGGGCTCTGTCAATAGGGTTGGCACATAGCCTAGGGTACCCTACAAAGGCAGACATGCCGCATGGTGGGTAGAGAATATGACATGCCTTTTGTTTTCGTCCACTAGCTCATGGCATTAATGGATGCAGAGGATTTGCAGACAAACTAAGTCCATAGCGATCAGCTTGACAATCAGCTTAGTAAAGACTTGATTGAGATTGAAATTGCTCAATTACTAAATTGCCCCAAAGCCTTATTGTAGAAGTAGTTACATTAATTTATCAAACTCGATGCGATTGTAATTTATTTTTTATAAATTTATAAATTAACTAGCTCACACGCTATTATTAATTAGGGTTTATTTATAAAAAAATATATTTGATGATTCTTTTCAAAAAATCTATTCAATTTGTGAGATAAAATATTATAAAATTAGATAAGACTGGATAAAATATGTAAAGATAACGTATGATAAAATATTATTTTATCCAAAAATCCTTAAGTTAACACTGTCCATCATCTTGCTTATATGATTGACAACACTATTTGAGTGCTTCGACAACACTATTTACGTCGACTACACATAAACTATGGTTGACTAGTTGTGTCTCGCATGAATCTACCATCGACAAGCCCTTTACACATAAAAGATAAGGTCAACTAGCTATGAGTGGCACAGAAGCTACGGCCAACTGGCTGAGTCGAATAGATTTTCAACGATGAGCCCCTCTCCTCACTTTGGCCGATAATCCCTTCTTCCTTCTCCTTGTTTCGGCTACCAACGGTCACATGCATTGTCAGTCCTCTCTACTCTTGGCAATCATTCAATGTCGTCACAACAATCAAGTCTATATCAAAGAGCAATGCATGTCAGACTTAGCAGCCAATGACTAGCAATTCCTCTTTTTTGTTTAGGGGCAACAGCGACAAGTAGCTAAGCATAAAAACAGACAACTGAGCATGTCAAAGACAGGCAATTGAGCACGTCAGCTTGAAGTTGTGGTTGTGCTATAAATGGGCTTATTTTGATTTTTTTTTTTTTTTTTTACGTGAAGAGTAAAAGCATTTTAATCAATTCTAGAAAATTGATAACCTAACTAAAACTTAACCCTCCCCCTAAGATAAAATACTCGGCTCTTATGAGATAAGTATCCTTATTCTTCTCTTTCTCCGATTCATTTATCATGTGAAACGATCATGAGATAAAGTAGGATAATCCTACAAACCGAACATATAAAAAGTTAATCCATTTGAATATTAAAATAACAATAAAATATTAAAAATTTGAACCTTGACAAACTAAAAAAACTAGATTTTCAAAAAGTCAAAATTTTTAAAATTCTCAATTTGGTTATATTAACTAAATGGTAACATAATTAAAAAAATTTAAAAATCACAAAAAAACCAGATTTTTGGAAGTAACCAATAGCGTCTAAGATAAGAGTAGGACAAAGAATTCTGAAACATAAAAATAAGTCCAATGTCTTGCTTAAGGTGGCGTGATTTGAATACCCAGGATGAATATGAAATTTCACCCTTTGGATTACGGTGTGCGTGAAATTAAGAACATGAAAGTGACTTTTATCAATGACGTGATCAACCCAAGTGGAGCAGAAAGAAAATGAAAGGAGCAAAAAGTCATACCCAACTACACGTCCACCTCACAAAATTTGTTCAAATTCTAAGATATTTCGGGCGTCATTAGCATCACTAGCACACATCAACATTTCTTCATTCCCTATCCTCCAATCCAATCCAAACCAGGTGAAAAAAGAAAAGAATAACAAGCTTATCTTTCACTTTATTGTACAAATTCAAGATCCAACAGTAATAATAGTTTTACTGTGGAAAATAGTTTCATATTCTCTCCTCATGAAATATAGTATAAAGCACTCCTAATTTTGGAATAAGCACCAATACCTCTCCACACAAATTGTTGTGGAGTACAAACATGGTGTGGCCATCTCTATCAGCGTCTTAAATCCTCATATCCAAAACTAGATGAAGATCAAAGCAAATAAGTTCGTAGGATACCTTCACCACCAAAAGACTTCTAATAGTTATAAATTTAGCTAATACTTTCTCCTACTCAAATTTCCCTTTAACAGAACAAAACTAGCTCCAATTTCCCAAAACCAGCGTTCTGACTTTGACTTATAAATTGTGGAAATAGGCTACAAAGTCTTCCTTAGTCATTAAATTTAGCTGTCTGTTTTGAAAATCTATATCTATATCTACCTCTCGTTAGCTTGAAGGGGGGCCAATCTCAGGAAAATGATCAATGATAGATAGGAAAGTCTCGAAGAGGATTCCTTCAAGTCCCATTTTCACATAACTCAGGAAATAGAAATAGGCGCATCGCCAATTGTCCCAAAGCCAAGTTTTTCCACTACGAATATGGTGACGTGAACCAGGCTCTTAATTCTCCAGATTGTTCCCACCGTAAAGTCAATAGAGCACGTTGTTAGCAGTCAACTAAACATAATATTTTTTTAATATGTTATTATGAGTGTGTTTTTTATTCTGTAACTATGCTGATCCCAACAAGTGATATCAAAGCACCATAGGTTCTAATAGTTATGTCATTATGGCGATTGACCCCATTTTTAATCTTAAAAAAATTCTTCTTGTTTTCACTTCCCATGAGTTCTTAAAAATTATTAGGAAAACCCAATCTACCCTTAATACCTATCAAACAATTCAATGAAGTGCAAGCATGACAATGCTACTACATCAACACGATGAGATACCATTATGCTGTTTATATGACAATATATGCTTTTTTTAAGTTCATCAATTAAAACATGTAAGACCGAGCATACCTAATAATCTCTCAAAGGTCTGCGAGAAAACGGAAGCATCCTCTCCGCGAAAAGCTTATTTCAGAAATGTATTCTGCACAGCAACGAATCCCGAATCATGTATCAGACAGCCTCCGACACATTTCTGAAAAATGGCAGTTAGGTTCAAAGAATTGTGTAAGCAAAGCTATAAGTTCAGTGAAGCCAATTACTACAGGTCCAAGCTCACCCACCAGCCATCAGCTTGGTCCATAGCCAATGTTTCAGTCCACTCTGAGATCAACTGGGACCCTGCCAGCAAATCATGCGAATCACACCCCCAGATACTCAGAAAATGATCAAAAGTACAATATTGTACTATTTTGGAATTCTTTCTGCATCCTTGGTTGTGGGTAGATCTGGGATCCCTCCCAGTTCCCCCCCCCCCCAAAAAAAAAAAAAAAAAAAAATATCCTTCACTTTTCCATTTCAATCAATCCGGGTTGACCTTCCTTTCATGAATGGTTCAGATTCTTTAAATCCTCAAATCAAACTTCTAAATCTAAATATTTCTGATAAAACAACATCCATGTAATAAGATGGTCCAAATGATATCCATTTTATTGGACACGCCTCCATCTAGCTCAGCTTAAAGAACTCTCTTGATGATTATAACTCTATATCTAAAACAACCAAAATCCACACCTACCTTTATCTGGGTTCTCGAAATTTCAAGGCTAATCACATAACCCCCTCCCCCCCCCCCCCCCCTTTTCTTAATCTCCAGTAGGGTGAACTTGAACTTGAGTAGCCATCTGCATATAATAAAGACATGGAATATAAAATGACCATGCCACAAATTTGAACGCCAGAAGAATCATCATAGTCTATCTAAACCTGCGGCGGTTAGTTAACACGTATGCTTATTCAGCTTTAGGCACCCCGAAAGCTGAGAACTTCCACCCAGGGCATGGCTGACTTCAAACTTAACTTACTGGAAAACTAGGGTAGACTTCCAATTTGAAATTAATCTTCTAGTTTAGTAATGAACCAAAGGAATGCCAAAGTTGCTAGCATGTTGCAGCAGAATTCCTACCAATCTCACCAATATTCAGCACACCTTAGGCTACTAGTTGACCAGATTAATCAAGAGTTATTACATATTTAATCAAACAGAAAGGATATTTTTACAAATCATTTACAAATCAAACCGGCATGGCTGCACCAGCATTAAGAGCCTTGCCCATCTCAGTTCATGTCATGGGTTGTACTCCAGTAAACCCCCTTGAAATGTAAATATACACTTCTCATCTGGTTTCTGTAAGACTCCAGAGCCTAATGAAAGAATAAGAAGAATGAACCAATAACATGCACACTTGGGAATTGATTCCTAAATCTTCCGGTGCATATCTGCACTTTTAAATCCTTCAAACATAAAATATATGACTAAGAATTTTCAGTGATTATGATATAATACAAACAAGATGAGATTGAGATAAAGATTCTGAATGAACTATACAGAGAATAAATCCAATATTCCTCAGAGAGTTATAATTACAAATGAGGATCCAGGATTAACTACAACAGGAATAAAGCTCAACTTGAACGAAATCTGAGTTCCAAGGAGAGAAATCAGATTTATAAAGCATTAGACTATAGCCTATTTGTGGTACATTATTCTATCCAATCATAAGAAGCACACTCCACAACTAAATAGTCTCCACGGATATCTTTTGCAACTCGAATATCACCATCTAGGTATACAGACTTGAACCTGCAGATATTGCACAATGCACACTTAAAACACTTAACTGGAAAAGTAGGTTTTTAGTATCTTGGAAAACTACAGCCCAAGCAATTAAGTATAGAAATTGTGGTAGCGTGGTGAAAATACCATGTAGCATATTAGTTATTAGCTAGTGCTCATAAGAAAAGCCCCTAAAAGGGGCTCGAGGCAATAGAGAGAGAGACAGACAGAGAGAAGGAGAGACAAGTTGAGAGCAAGGCAACTAAAATTAGTAATTGGTATGTGCTATGCATTCCTAAAGAGAAACATGAAAGCAGAAGAAAAAAACAAGAGGAAAGGCAAAGATTTAAAAAAAACTGGTTCCTAGAGTCATGGCAGGGTCCCCATACTAGCATCTATGTTATTCAAGTTCTCAATTTAAATGCAGGATCAATTAGGGAAGCAAGGTGTTATGGATGGTGCGGATCACAAAAGAAGGAAGTCAAAGGCGCCAAAAATGGGAAGAAAGACAAATAATGATTTTATTCCTAATTAAGTAAGTCAATGGTGCAAAAATGGGAAGGAAGACAAATAATATTTTTATTCCTAATTAGAAGAGTTTATTTTAGTAAGTATTTTTATTGCAATTTAAGTCCTTAATTTTAGTTTACCTTTTTTTGCAAGAATAATTTCCTTTGTAATCCTTATTTAAGAGAACAATTGGAAGAGAATAAAGCAAATAAAATTTTCATCCAAATTTATAGAGGTTTAAGACTCTCTCTAACGAGTCTAAGGTTAGGAGTTCCCTTCAACGAGTTCTATATATATATATATATAATCATAGGTTTTTCACGAGACAAGAATCGTAACAAGGGAAAGACTACATCCATCAAAGCAGATTTTTCTATGCATCGCCCTGTAACTCGATCCGTAACCCGGGAACATAACATGAGGACACTATGGGCTCTTGTTTCACTTTTAAGTATTTTGCAGAAATAGTTTTTAAGTCATAGGGCTAATTTAATTGCCTCTTACATCTATAAACTAATCCAAATAAAATTTCCAAAGCATTCTGTACACAGAAAACACAGAGTCCAACAGAAATATCCAAGATAAGGACTGTTAGATTGATAAAATGGCTAATGATAAAACAGATACATCAAGTACATCACCATGTTCTCTTTCTTTTTCTTTCGATTACCAACTTCAAACTCTCACAGTCCAGTTGCAATTCTTAATATTCCAAAAAAGATTGTCGAGTGAATTCATGGGGGGAAAAGATGCCCAAAGAAAAAAAAAAGGTTATATGACATGAATGAAAAACCAAAGGAAATAGTTAAAGGAAATAGCAGGTGCATGACACAGATCATAGCATGAGTTTCACATAACAAAGTACTATTTTTCCTCTTATATAACTTTTGTTATATGATACTTGTTTCAGTTGATAGTAAGAAAACATAATCTTTATCAGCTCTACAGCATATCCAGTGGTTTGATGGTAAACCTGCTAGTCCTTCCTCTCAATGCTATAGTGAAAGTCAGTGGCTCCTAGCTAAACTGGAATGGTGTTAACTGAATGACAGCTCAGTGCATGTAACCTTGCCAGGGATTAAGCAAAGAATTCTAACTATCTCGGTGTGTACAAAGAGATTCAAATTAACAAGGGACATCAGGTGGTCCGCTGGAGTATAACAGCCACTCGAGCACTCTCAAAACATAGAACAGGGGAAAGCAACTCATAGCTCCATGACAGGTCTTTTAATGAGATCATCAGTAAGATTGTTTCTATGGCTAAAGTCAGATTTATTGGCTTCAACCCCCATTTAGCCACCACTCAATTGACATTAGAGATTAGAGAGAGATGCTTCAAACTATAAAGCAAGAGGTAGACAGACATGTAGCATGTTCCTCATATCATAAAGCTTGCATGACATTTGTCCATGAGTGTAGCCTGTCTTCTTTAAGCTCCTCAGCTTTGCAGTTCCTTCAACTGATAAGTTCTCTTGGAGGCCACTTTCCCTCCTTGTTTACCAAGTTGACACATAAAGGCACAAGTACTCACATAAATTCACCAGTAAAGGCCGTCCTTTTGTTCCAGGAGACTATTTATCCATGAGGGGATGTTTTATTTCTTGTACCACCAAACTTCTTATAAAGTCTCTTAGGGAATCTTGCATGGCAGCCATGGCAACATTTTCCAATATCGCTCCAAAACTATAAACCATTTGACAAACCATCTAATGAAAACAGAGAATTTTTGTGACAATTGAAAAAATACATGATGAAGAAAGAAGGAAGGGGATTTAAATAATAAAAAACAAGAATCCTAGTCCATGCATTACGGAATCTCTAAGTATCACCCCAGATTCTTATATATAAAGCTGAAATGAACTTCTAATGATT
This sequence comes from Thlaspi arvense, assembly GCA_911865555.2. NCBI lineage: Eukaryota > Viridiplantae > Streptophyta > Magnoliopsida > Brassicales > Brassicaceae > Thlaspi > Thlaspi arvense. Next base: position 89,853 of record CAJVSB020000904.1, on the reverse strand, counting down.
TGTTGTTTTGTGAATTTATTTAAATCTTTTAGATCAACCCTACAATTTATAAACTTCAATAATCAAAATTTCTTGGTTTTTGCGCTTTGACCTTTTTGTAGAAGAGTTAATAACTAACAATTCCGTCTATTTGGATCAACTTTAGGTCAAAAGTCAATCAGGGTTAGATTTTCTTGCCCAGGATATCTTACTGATTGAAATTCTTCATAGCTTTGAAGGAGGAAAAAATCCAAGTTCTTCTTGTTGTCTGCATCAATTGATATGGAATTATAAGGCATTCTTCTGTTAGCCACACATTTTGAAAAAACAAAATGCATCTAATGAAATGCATTTAATGAAGAAGGTGGCTCATTAAATGAAGAAGGGTTGGAGTGGTTCTTGGAGGCCTATAAATTGGCCTCCCACAACTCAAGTTGATGCATCCCCAAAGCCTCATTCTTCTTCTCTATAGCGTCCCAAAAGCTTCATTCTTCTTCTTTGTAGCCAGAGTGAGATCCTATTTAAAAGATATTAGTGTTGTTTATCTCCTTAAACAGAAAGAGGTTGTAACTCTTATTTTTCCTCATAATGGAATTCTTTTATCCTTGCCCGTGGTTTTTATCCTAAATTTATTTAGAATTTTTCATGTAAAATCCTTGTGTCTCTATTTTGTTATTTCATCTCATTAATTAGTCACAATTTTACTTTATTAGGCCGTTCATTTTGCTAACATCTTCCTCTTATTTTATATTTAATTTCAAATTTTGAAATAACAGAAAGTCTCACCACTCTTTCTTTTTATTATCCTCCATGCCGCCACCTAACAATTCGCTTTCCTCAACATAAACAAAGCATATGCTCTAAGTTAGCATATGATGACTTACCAAGAATAAATAGATGCAGAATTGCATATCTTTCCATCATTCTTTCCAACTATAAGGAGCTCGATCCACAACTAGATAGTCTCCTCGAATATCCTTCACAACTCGAATCTCGTCATCAATGTATATTGATTCAAACCTGTGAAACAAGATATCGTTCATTCTGGTCAAGAAACTAAAAGTAATATTAACATTTGAAACTAACCAAAAATGGGAAAAACACAAGAGGAAGTAAAATAAACAATGCAAGCAACAAAGTACGGTTACAGTCAATTGCAAAAAACTAGAATTGAAGGGGAAAAAAGGGCATCTCCAAGCAGGAGGCTCCTTGCTTTGCAAGGGTCACGATAGGGTATGTCACTACAAACAAAAAACTAATAAATCACTTTTGCTAAATCTAACTAGACCAAACACACTAACCCTCAAAACCAGCAAACAAGTTATTTGGTCAACAGGGGATCATAACTTGCCTGGCCAGTGGGATCATACAAAAAGATCCTCTGATATTTTGGTGGTAATAACAACAATTATGTCAATGATAAGATTACTCTAAACACTCCCAAAGCAACATTGACAAAGAAACTGGCAGAACTTTTAGCACATCAAAGTAAATGCCTACTAATCATATGCTCCTGTTTCTAGATGCTCTACTCACTTGTTGAACTAAGAGCAATTCTTCACTGCTCAAGACTTCTCTGTCTTCACAGTATAAATATAATTATATGAACCAAACAAACCCATGGAGTGCCTTAATTTTCTTTAAAGATGCGAAAGCACAATGCACTCAACACCGCCTCCCCCCCCCCCCCCCCCCTTCTAGAGAAGGAATGCACTAAGACGACCATAATAGGACAAAACAATTGAGAACTGAAAGCAAAAGATGGCAATAAGAGAACAATCAACAACCAATCAAATAAAATACACGAACTAAGACAGCAATATATAGCAATGATAACCAACAATTGGCATCAAAATGACAGAATAAGACGCTAACCAGCCCTGCCCGAATGGAGGTAACGGAAGCTCCCAATTCTCCCCACGTAAAACTGCACTTGTAAACCTTGCAAAACCAAGTCACAAGCACTATTACCGATACCGCCTAAATCACAAAATTCTAAAAATGAGGACTGAAAAGGGGGGGGGGGGGGGGGAGAGACAAACAGAAGCACTGCTATAGTTTTTACGAGGTGAAAAAAATCCAAAATTACCAGTGATTAGATAGTTCATCCAATTATTAAAATATGAAAACAATTCCGCATTCTAAAAATCAAATTATATGCAAAATTGCAAAAACAATATCAATTCATTTGTACTTACCTAAAATTAACTCTCTGCGGCGACGCAATGTCGATATTTGACCGAACAAAGAAAACACCGTGAGGCGGAAAAGTGATCACATTGTTGAGTTTGCCCTTCTCAACATCAATTACCTGCAAAACTTCACCGGCTCGGGTTCCGAAGAGAAACGCATTCTTGATGATGAAAAGCTGCTCCTTCTCTGTGGTCCAGAGTAGTCGCCACGTGGCGGACAGCGATTGTCCGGTGGTGACAGTGTCTCTGCCCAACTCGCCCATGGCGTCAATGGCATCGACGATCTCGGAAAGCTTCGAGGGATTGCTCTGCGTCTTGAGACTCGGTCCTGGTCGGAGATGAGGTCGAGAAGGCGGCGCTTGGCGGAGAGAGAGTGATCGGCTAGGGAGGAGCGAGAGAGGCTAGGGATAGGTTTTTTCCGGCGACGGTGGAGGCTGGGAAGTTCATGGTTTTGGGGGACGAAAGGTACGAGGTTGGAGGAAATGGCGGGAAGGGTGAGAACTGGGGCCATCGGGTTTTTGCGCCTTTGGCCTTCGCACATCGGGCGAAAAGATAAGCAACAGCGGGATTACAAAAAAATAAAATAAAATAAATCCTCCCTTCTAGTTTGAGCGACCTAATGGAAACCGAAAACTGGAGAGGAAACATAAGAAAGCTAGAAAAAATTTACCTTGAATAATTATTAGGGTAAATTACACAAAACCCCCCGCGTAGTAGTTTACACTTCAAATCACCCCTAAACTTTAGCATTTAAAACGTCAAAGGAAACACTTTATAATTCTGCCCTTCTGATAAATTATAGAATTCCCCCTTCATAGTATAATATAGTTTCATTTTTGCCATCCTAAGTCATAATTTTTTCAACCATTAAGCTCACACACCATTTTACACTCATAAATAAAAAAAAGACTTCATTTTTATTTGCAACAAAATACGTCTCAATAAATAATTTTTATTTATTAGTATCAAGTATTATATTAGAGTTACTTTTACTTAGGTTAATCAGCATTCATTTATTTTCATACTTGTGTACTCGTGCTTAATTGTGAGCAAAATGTTAGCTAATTAATATTGATACTGTTTATTAAGTTTTTAAAAATTTTAATCACACTTAATGTGTTATTATGAAATATTAAATTTAACTTATTTATTAATTTAGTTATAATAATAAATCATTAAATACTGTATATGATTTTTTATATTTAAATACTTATATATATAATTAAATAGCTTTCTTTAAGTTAACGATGAGATTATTTACTTATTTCTATTTGACTTTTTTTAAAATAAATTTTGTATAAATATCAAAATGTTAACTTTGGGGTGGGTACGATTTATTAACGTTAAGTGGGGCTGTCGATCATTAACAAAAAGTTTAGGATGTCAATTGTAATTCACCCAAACAAAATACAGCTCTCAGCAACCCCAAAAACAACCGAAAGTAAAATTCCCGGTTGCCTCTCTTCCCTCCATCTCTCCTTTTGGATTCGTGCTAATCACAGATATTCATCGTCTCTGCTTTTCCTAAGACAGAGCCCTGAGCTCCTCCCTCCGGAGCAGCAACGACGTAGCTCCGGAATTTCCGCTCCATTCCATGGTTCCCAGGTTAATTCGTCTACTCCCTGTTTGTTAGCTGAGAAACCTTTAAGCGGAAATCTCCGAGTTTCAATACTGCATTTACGTTTCAAGATTTGCAATAACTTTGCGTGTATACATACATTTAGGGGATTTTAATGAAGCCATGTCGATTGCTTATTGCTCGTCTTCTCGTAATCCAAGCAGCGGTGGACAATTGACTGCCGTTTGATTTGGTTTCATGCTAATTCGTTCTTGTTTGTAATTTTCCTTTGGAAATTCATATTGTTCATATCTTCAGTTGAACAACTTGGATTAATTCAGTCTGTTTTTCCGCTTCACAATGCCGTCGCTGTTGCGAGATTGAATTCTTGTCTAGGTGCTAGTACCGGGAGTAGCCGCGTTCTTTTTTTCTTTTTCCTTTCTTTTTAACCCTCTGCTAAAGCTCTAGGCTCTTTTCCCCCTTGGTTTGTGTTGTTAATTGTTAGTGATTGTTTTCACTCCTTGTAGTTCGATTCCACCTTAGTTTTATTCTTTTATCCTGTGTGATATTTATTACAATACTCTTGATTTTGACAAAATGAAAGTTTGGACAATTTGATTGCTTCAGTACTTTTCTATCCCATTTTGTGGTGAAATGTGATTTGGGCAACCCCACTTGTAACAGTTGTTAGTCTGTAAAACGAAAATTACTCAGTCATGTCACAGTTTGTACATGATCAGTACATTGAGTACAAGCGTAAACTATAGATGTATAATACAATTAAAGGTGATCAATCTTTTGGGAAAAAATACGCAGTTGTGTTTCTTTGATTGTTTGAAAGTCTGCCATTGAACCAGAAGTATATTGTCATGGACTCAAATAGAAAGGCTGTATTATTGGTTTTGAACATCATATGTCAGTGGCTGTCGCAGGCATATGATCTTTTAAATGTGTGTATGAAGTGGCTGCTAGATGACAGGCAGATCAAGAGCTATTAGAAATTTTCATTTATTTGTGAGTTGTCCTTAATTAGTTTTATTTACAAAAAATAGACTGACCTTGTGATCCAATTGGGTAAACATATATGATAAACTTATTTACAGGCTTATTGCATCATATTTTGAATTAGGTATGTTTGGCCGGCACAGTGTAGGCCTAAACCTGACTAAAACCATGATGGAAGGACCTGTTGGTGCCAGTCTCCTTTCCAATGCTACAGTCCTCGTTCAGTGATTCACTGCTTGTTCTACTGATTAGCCATCATAAGGAGTTTGGATTCTATAGAGAGAGGTCTAATCCTTTGCGATTCTATCGACAACAAGCTTGCATCAATGGCCAACAATAGAAGTACAATTTATTGATGTTCCACATGTCATATAATATCACTTAGTTTGTTTACAAGAGCATCACTTGAAGTTTTGCTTAGAGCAGATGCTCTTTTATAGTCACTAAGTTTGAGAATATGATGGGCAGTTATATAATTGCTCCAGAAAACCATCTTAAAGATACGGCTTGTAACTTACACTGAGTGACATTCAGCAAATGCCTTATCATGAATCACATTTGGATAATTCTTCTACTTTCTCAGTCTATCAGCCAAACAATCAAGTATATTTGTACATCCCTTGAATGACTAGATGCATGCTAGTTTGTTACCACATAACCACTTCCCAACAACTAATGATCCTGAGTTTAGCTTGAGACTTTAGTTCTTGGTATTATTACTAGTTTAAAGAAAATAAAGTTAAGTAGGGTGTAAAAGTTCCATTTAGGTACATCTCTTGGTCTCAGCCTGTGCCCTGGTATTTTTGACAACGAGTTGGGTACTGAGATGTTGTCCAATAGTATGAATTTCCAATTTGCTATAATTTATCCCCTTCTTACGGGTGCACTATAAGTTTGTTCCAAAGTGTAGCTGGTAAGTAAGCTGCACTCCCGGAGGAGGACCAGGATTGATTCTTGGCAAAAACACTTGAGTGTGGACTTTAAAAATTTCACTCCTGTCCTGAACAGAATTAGTCTCAAACCATAAAATGGATGCAGATACCTGTGGTTCCTGTGGTTTCAACTAAAAAGAGTGTAGCTGATTAGGCTTTATAACAGATACTTGACAGTATAAATTTGGCCATGTTTTCAGCCCAAATAATCACTTCTGAAACAGATGTTGATGATCGGGCAAGCTTTCAAAGGAAAATTTTTCATCCATTGTCCAATTAAGCAAAGCAACCTGAGAATGACAACTGGCAATATAGAGTCTTGAACTTCATAGAAACAAGTAATTCCTATCCTCACATGTTGGTGTTGGTTGTTGCCACATTATCCCTAATGCACCATCAGAGAGCTAAGAGAATACCTTTTAAGGTGGGCATGTGGAATGATCTGAATTTGACTTCCTTGTATGGTAAATACATTCAATAACTTGAGCAATTTCTTTTGACAATACATTTTGAATTTGACATAATTCAATTATCTGAAACAGAATCATTATTTCTTCTATGTGGTCAAGCTCCAGTAAAGGAAATACACAGATTATTTAGAATTATATTCTGTCATATTGAAGAACTGTTCATTGACAACATATAAGTTGAAGATGAATTCTTTGAGCTTGATAGGAAACATGTCTCTCACCAGTTCTGATGTTTCAGATAACCTTAGAGAACAGGACGCTGTCAAAACAATTTTTCTTCGATGGCCCCAACAATTTTACACTATGGAAGAATGCTAAAGAGTTGTGGATTTTGCAACTTCATGTCTTGTTAATTTTTTAAAAATATACTCTGTTAGAATTCAAAGCATTCTTGCGAATTTTGAACGGCTTTATGCACATTGCAAAAATATGAAAGAAGAAAGAAGACACAAGCATACACAAGATAAGAACCTCAACACCCCCCCCCCCCCCCGGGTCCCCCCGGAGGGAAAAAATGTTTTCTTTATTCTGCATGGCTAATTTTTAAAAAAAAAAATTGTGGATTAGGGAAATCAAGGTGATGGAAGAAATGTAGGAGTTATAGAAGATTTGTTAGATGAATTTTCACTGTCTGTACATGTTCTTGTGGCATGAATTTCAGTCTTGAATATTGTAATAGAGTTGCTCCATACTCTGCATCTTCATTCATGCTTCTTTTGGAACCCAAAGAACAACAAGTGATAAATATGTACTTCTAGTTCTGGCACTTCTTGCTTATTAACTAAATACCCCAACTGCATGAAGATTCTCACTTTCATATGCAGGCCATATTATTTCGTTTGTTCTAATTTCTATCATCATTTTACTACCATATTTGGGTGTTGACACTGCATGGACCTCTAGGGAGTGTTCATAGCCCCCATTTTAAATAGAAAAGGCCAGAAAGGCAGGATTTTGCAACCTTTTGGGCTTAAGCCCGCAAGCTGCAAAATCCTAACTTATAAAGTTTTTAGCATTTTAGGATTGAAAGCCAAAAATAGGCTAAAATTTACCAAGCAGCCCTTTAGTCCTGATAGGTGTTTGGTTCATGCTTAACTAAAAATTCACAAGATTTAGTTAAAAATCCATTACACTTGCTAAATTAAGTAAATCATTGTCATTTTTCCACTCTATTTGCTCGAACTAAGCATGGCCTATCAGTTGGCAATATCATTTTTCGGCTCTGCACTCTGGTTGGCAATGCCAGTTGCTTTATCCTGGCATATGCTGTAACTGTCATTTTAAGAATGTAAAAAGCTTAGATAGTGATAATTCCCCTTTTTAATTATATTATTCTTGCTAAAATAACATTTTGGGTGGAGCCATGAATGTGAAGGCATGTGACTATTGCAATGGGCAGCACGTTCATTGCCTAATAATCCGTACAGGCTCACGTGCCGCCTTCTCAATGAGCCTACTGTGTCATAAAAGAATTGCCTACGTTCATGGAAGGACTAAAGAATTCCCTGGCAAGGGTTTCTCCAGAATATAGTATCTTTAGCTGGAACTAACAGCATGTTAATGAAGGCCTTAATTATTTTCTTTTGGGTCAACTTACTGTGCCTTGAATTTCATCCCTTGGTAACCATGCCTTTAGCATGCTAGACAATTTGGTATTTTACTTGTAATGCTGTTATTATTTGTCAAATTGGCTCAGTGATTAAGAGTCCGTGCATCTTGCCAAGGATTAGGTTCAAGTGAATGTTGGAATCATAACTTTTTGGGCATGTGTATTTATCTTTTTGAAATTAGAAATTTTTGAAAAATTAGTTTTTACATTTTTTTTATTTTCCAGACTGAAAAACTAAATATATAAACAAAAAATTATGTTGTGGGTATTACGAGTTATGGCGAAACCTACTTGGTTCCTCAGTTTCATACCAGAAAAAAAGAAAAGGAAAATAAAAGTTTTTTGCTCACTTTTTAGCATATATAATATAATGTAGGAAGCTGTCACCTACCATGCATAATGTTGCTTCTTTAAATTGTTTCACAGACTTAGTTCATGCCAGAGTAGACAAATGAAGAGGATGTCAGCAACCTTAGCTAGTGCTAGTTCTTTAATGGCTTGGCTTATATGTAGTGTAGACTTGTTCTGCTTTTCTAAGCAAGTTGACCTAAATTATGCCAAATTGAGCCCGCTGCGCTCAGACTTTGGTTTATTCATTTCAAGAATCAAGATATAGTCGTGTCTGGATGAGTATTCATTAAAATTACGCCCATACTTCTCTTCTGGGCATGACCCAGGGAGGATAATCTCTAATTATAGGCTCTGGTTGAATTAATTTAAGATTCATTCCGATTTTAATGAAGATTATGAGTATGTGATTTATTGTAATATTATAAGAAAAGACTTTTATATTTTTTTTTGGTCCAAACAGTTTAAGAGTACTTTTTAAAAAAATTTTGCTTTTAAAAAAAATCACTTCTAACAAAATTATTTTTAAAAAATTTTATCCAAACGCGCCTGGAAATGATTATGATGTTCATTCTCTCTCTCTCTCTTTCTAAAATGTAAAAACTCCAGCTTATATGGATTTGTTTACTGTTTTTTGTTTTTATTTTCTATATTTTTGAAAGTAGAAAAATGTTTCATATTATTTCTATTTTTTGAGATAAAAAAACCTGAGGATTCTGAAAATATTTTTTAAAAAAATGAAAGGAGGGCTTGTTCTGAAAAATACCAGGAAACAAGTTTTTCAAAATAACAGATATTCTGTTTTTAAAAAACCATTTTATCCATGTCGGTACACTCAAATTCACATAACGAAATATAAAAGTCAACAATCCAGCCTGTTCTGTTATTTTTTAACAGCTAAGGACGTAGCTCTATTTGGAATCACTCCCCCTACTACAGCCATGTATTTAGAGGCGGAGGAAGCACTGAAATTTAAGTATTATTTTTTAAAAATATTCACACGCACGTACATGAACCTATGACTTGTTTGGTTCGAGCAAACCTATAAGGATAATTTGACCATTGCACAATTTTTAATTCGGTCCACTAACTTATCATGAATTCTTTAATTGTACCCATGAAAATTAATTTTTTTAATTGGAGGCATGGCAATCCCAATACCTACGGGATATCTTTCTCATCTTTGTTTTCTTTTAAAAACTTTTTATTTTGGATAAGCAGCCCCATATTTTTTTATGGTAATTAAATTAAATTAAAGTCCATACCTTTTGATGTGAGCACATGGGCAGTGCACGTGCCTCTGCTTACTTCGGGATCACGGCCGCCCTAGCCCCAGTCACGTGATTCAATAATGTCCCCACCCACCCGCTTGTTCTCGAATATCGCTTCCTAAATTCGGGAGATGATGGCTTCACTTTTGCCGAGAACTAAAAATGCTAGGTGCAGTCTGGTGGTGGTATCAAGTATCAAGTATTTTTTTCCTTGAAATTTAAAAATTTTTAAATCGCAGAACTTCTTTTTTAAAAAATTAATAATATTTAATATTTAGACTTTTATGCATTAAAAGTTCGAAATTCTTAAATTTGAACTTTCAAAAAAATCCCAATTTATTTTTTAAAATAAAAAATTTAAATATTTTTACATCAACAATTTTTTTTATGTTTTACAAGTTTAAAAATTTTTAAATTCTAAAATTTTAAAAAAACCCCATTTTAAAGTCTAAAAATTTTTAAAAACCTAAATGCCATGCCATTTAAAATTTTCAAAAAGTAAGTGCCAAATAATTGAAAAAATTCTAAATATTTAAAATAAAAAGTCGAGAATTTTTTATCTTACCAATAATTTTTAATTTAAATTTTTAATATTTAATAGGAATATAATTTTAAATTTGAGCAGAAAAATATTTCATAAATAGGTGGATTAAATTTCTTTTTATTTGTAATAAAATGGAAAAAATTATTAATCAAGTGCTGTTTTTTACTTTTTTTATATCATCAAGTCCTCTCCCGTTGCATTAAAAAATGCAAAAGTTCTATTTATCTAAATATCCATAAAAACTCAAATAAGTAACTCTACCACTCATTTATTAAATTTCATTTAAAATAATTATATAATTAAGATTCATGAAATACACAATTTCAAAATGTTGGGTTTAGTAAAAATTAATTACAATTATTAAAAATTTATTTAATAAATTCAAAAAATAATTAAACTTGACTTTTAAAAAAAAAGATTAATTGACACCAGGTGTAAATATAAAAAATTTATATCATATTTTATACTGTTAATTTGGTCAAAATCAACTGTATAAATTAATTACAATTGTCTTCCACTAACTTTCAGTAATTAATTTATATTTAAATTAATTATAATTAATTTATACTATTAATTTTGATCAAATCAATAACGTAAAATGTGATATAAATTTTTATACTAACATTTAATATCAATTGATGTCTTATGTTAAAAAAAAATCTCCCCAATAATAGGTTTATTTATAATCTAAACCAAACACCAGTCAAACCAAATCCTGGGGTTGGTTTTTGGTTTGGGGTCGGATCCATTGGCGATAGCCATAGGTGAAGCAATGTTTACGTGGAGAGCTGTCCACGTAGGACGTACACATGGCCCGACTTTTGTGTGAAAAAGTAGCCGTACGGACTGTACTCTCCACCAAACTTTTACAAGTTCGCAACGCCACCGGCGGAGGCGGCGGCGAGAGAAGCAGGCAGCTCTCAAACCTACCCCACGAATACTCGCAGGCCCCCCCTCCCCCACTAAAGCGTCGGCTCCCCTCCATACTTTCTCCAGAGAGACAGGGAGAGAGAGATGGATTTAATGACATCTGGCTCCAGCTGGCGGTCTCTCTCTCGCTCTCTCCTGTTAACACTTTTTTCTCTCTACATCGTAGTGTGCATGTATATATTTTGGGTTGTAAGAGAAGTTGGTTTTTCTTGCGTTTGAAAAATAAGAAAAAGTTAAAAATAAAAATTAGTGTTTTATGAAATATTACAAAATTAAAAATTAATATATTTTAAATTGAATGTTAAATTTAATTTTATAAGTTTTAAAAAATACAATACCCACTGTCATTTATTTATATTAGGTTTCTAATATTATAAAAAGAATTAAATAAATTCAATTCTTTTCATTATTATAAATTTTAAAATAAAAAATAATAAAATTAAATTCTCAAAAAAATATTTTTCACATTTTTTAATATCAGACTAAATAATAAAAATAGAAAAAATTTAAATTAGCTTTTGCGATGTAACAAAATAGCACAGTAATATTAACAAATAACTTAAGCTTTTAAGAAATTTTAATTTTAAACTTTAGGTCTTTTTATATCAAAATTTAAATAAAAATAATATAAATCTTCCATCGTAGCACAGTTTAGATTTTTTTAATTCAAAATTAAAAATATAATTCTAAAAATTAAATAAATTTAATTTATTTAAAATTAAATGAGTGATTGATTAACGTTGCCTAAAATGAACCCAACCACTCTGACACACGCGAGGACATGGGACCCACCTCATGTATTACTGTGCCAACACGTGTCCCTCCTTTCTTCTCTCTGCAGGTGGGAAACAAGCCAGCAACTTCTTCACTCTTCATTAAATTCCTCCTGGCTTGCCTTTCAATAATCAGCTATACATACATACATATACATATATATATATATATTGCACATACGTGAAGCTTATAAAAGGGGCTAACTATTTTGACTTGTAATTGGTGTCAAGTTTTTTAAATAAATTAATATTATTTTACGATAACATGAAAAATTTTATTTTTTTATATTTTTTACTTATGAGTTTTTTTAATAGAATGTGATCAGTTTAAGTTAATAAAAAAATTACTTATAAAAAAATACAACACGAGTTAATTTCTCATAAGCAAAAGCTGGTTTAACAATAAGTTGCTTTTTTTGTTTCTTATAATGATAAATTTATTTATTTACAGCTAAACCAAACACGTAAAATAAATTTCTAATTTCTAATTAAAGTTGATCTTTCAATTTCACCCTACACCTTTACATTTTTTATGAGTTTCGTATTGTCTCTAATTTTCTAATTGTTACAATTAAACCCCTATAGTTTGATTCAAGGGGTAACATGATAGTTCTATTCCATCCATAAACCTATTGAGGGTTGCCATCAGACCAAAACTTTGAATATTAAGGTCACCTGGATTTTAAATCGTAATACACAAAATAATATTTTTATTTTAAAGTTCACTATACAATATATATATATATATAAATACACACAGAGAAGTACAATTTTTTAAAACTTGTGTTATTTTAAATTATAGAAATAAAATTTAACTCAAGGCCAAAAGAATTAAGTATTTACCATTTGATTGTTTCACATACCAATGAAGAAAACAAGAGAGCCGTAATAAAAAATCACATGCCAACCTTCGATTAAGATGTTATTTAGAGATATAATAAGGCGAAAATATTATTTAATGATGTGATATTATTTACTGTGCATTGCATTAATTTACAGCAAGGTTAATTAATAACTTCTCCGTTGCTACGTGGACGGAATGAGGTGAAAAAAATTTACTGCGCATCGATTGTGGCAGTAAATAAATGATACTATTTCATATTTTATAAATTTAAAATAATTAATTAGTCAACTAGAGTAAAATAATTAATGAGGAAGCTTTCTCTTTTAGTGGTACAAGGGCCTAGCTTTCCTTTTCTATGTAGTCCCTTTAGATATTAAAAATTCCTCTCTCCTCCCCGCATTTAATGATTATTTAAAATTTAGAAATTCATTTTTCAAAATTTACACCACTGCCCAGGTAATATATAGAGAATAATAATATATTTATTTTAAATGTCTTCAAAAATTTCAAAGTTATATCTACATCCCAGTAGCCACTATTTCTATTCTTCTTGCATCTATTACTTTACTTAGGAGCAATGATTACGTTGTACCTGTTCTTCTTTTTGTGTCATTTACTCTCTTGTTTTGGGGTGTACCAGATCCCATCAATACTTGGAATTATATTTTTAAAATTTATATTTTTATTGTATAAAAAAATCTACCATTCCTAATATTTAATTTCTGAATTTTTTTTCAGATATTAGCTTTTGAAATATTAGTTAAAAAAGTCTAAAATTTTTAATATTTTTTAAAAATACGACAAAATATTTACATATATTGACTAAAAATAAATAACTATGTAAAAGTTTATTTTTTAAAAAATCTTATTTTTAAATTTTTTTAAACTTCTAGGATTAAAAATTTATTTTTTCGCAGTCAGAAATAAACTTCTAAGTTTTTCTTTTTCTTACCAAGAAGCCAAAATGCCTCCAATATGAAGCAATGAATATAACAAAAAAAATGGATGTAAATAATAAGATTTTTTAATTTTTAGATATTTTTATAATAGTATAAAAGTTATTTTTTTTAATATTTATTACATGAGAAATTTTTTTAAAACAAGTTTTCATTTAAATTTTGTGAATTATTTATGATAAAATATTAAATATTCAAAATAAAACACCTTGTAAATTTTGTTAAGCAATTAAAAAGCTAGGTAAGATAAGATTTTTTTAATCTGCAAGTCACAAAAAGTGGTGATTAGATTGGAGAATTTTGGTATAAATGAAGGGGGTTGTGGTCTCTTGAACTAGAAATTTTGTGTCGGTGACAAAAGGTCAGAGGGTGTAAAGAAGCATCACAAGCTCAAGCACAACTCCCAACACATACAAGCTTGAGGGTGAAGGGTTGGGTTGAGTGTGAATCAACCAATCACCCTTTGCAGAGCAAATATTCCCTTCCCTTGGATGTCCAATGCCAACTACATCCGCAGGGCAAGGAGGCATCAAAGATTGGTGGAAAGAAATTAAACTAATAATCATTTTATTATCCTAAATGATTATTAGAGTTATAAAAAAATAAGTTTTACTTCTATTTTGGCGCCCGTGTCACCGTCTTCCACCGAAAAGTTGGACGGTGACTAGAAAACTTCGTCCAAGGCTTCATTTACTGTTAGATTGTTAAGATATTTTAATAATTTACTTACTTATCTAATATTTTATATAAATTTTTGTTAAAATTTAGTTTGGACTAGACTTTCAATGTTTAGTCAGGTTGGCCTGACGAATTATCATTGTTTGGGAACAAAAGAGTAAGACTTAATTGCACTCTCGCAATAATATAGAGATTAAAATGTTATATAGAAATGGTAATTGAACTCAGATTTAATGGGTAATCAGGAAAAAAATTTTAATGGGTCTGGGTTTAAGTAGTATTAAATGAATTTGAGTCTAAATTTAAATAATTTAATAAATATTTAGAAGGGTCTAAGTTTGGTTCAGATCTAAGTACTATAGTACTCATATATATACATATATATATTTATAATTTTAATTTTTTTATATTATAACTTTTAATATTTGACATTTGTAAAATTAACACATTATATGAGATTCTTCTATTTCTAATAATAATTTTTGTGATATTATTTTATTTATTTTAAATATTTATAAATTTTAAATTATAAAAATTATTTATGGGTAAATAAGTATTAATGGAGTCGAGTATAAAAATTCAATTATAAAGCTACACGAGTTTAAGTTTAAGTGTGAATCTATCTTTTAAAGCAGATTTAAATCTAATTACTGTATAACTTGCCCAGTTGTCTTCCTAGAACTATCACTCAACTGCTTTGCTTATTACGAAAACTGCATTCTCTGAAAAAGGACCAAGCTTCATTATCCCTAAACTCAATGAAAGTATTTCTATTAAGATTGCGCAAATAGAATAATTTTATCTGGGATCCTGCCCTATTCAACCTTGTGTGCCAATGACAGCGGAAGTCGTGGATTGGAGACCGAAGGTCAAAGCAAGGGAAGAAAGGACCTGAATTTGCAGAGTACGAAATAATTTAGGGTAAAGCCACGAGCAATCCCTCACCTTTTAAATTGATCAATTTAGTCCCTCGACCTAAGATCAACCTTATGTGTAACTATATCTTGGGAAATTGAAATATCTGGAACCAATCACGCATCCATTCAAGCGAAAGGGGCACTCCATAATTGAGAAAAGAAAGAAAAAAAAACAAAGGAAAAAGAAATAAAGGTATCGGTTTTCAAGGGTTGCTGGCTCTACGGTCAGGTGCATGTGGAGGAGATTGTATGAAAGAAACCATGCACTCGCCGTTTCAGTGCCCACAGAATTAAAATAAGCTATCCATTGCAATGCACGTATATATAAACATGTGTGTGTGTGTGTGTGTGTGTGTTTATATATATATAGAGAGAGAGAGAGAGAACAATCTGTATTTGTATTTGTATATTGTGTTCCTATTTATAAATTAGGATCCAATCTTTATTATATTAAAATATATTTAAATTTTATTAAATTTATTAATAACCTATTTGTAAAAATAAAATTATTTATGTTAAATAAATATTTCTTACATTATAACTACATTTTTTTGTATAAATTTAATTACATTATTATTGATAATGAGTCAACATGGCAGGACATGACATGACTTATAAATTCACACTCTAATGTGTGTATACAGGTGGAGAGAGAGAGAGAGAGAGAGAGAGAGAGCCCTTCTCCCCTCTCACATTGCATGGTCACTCCACCCACGTTCCCCTGCCCCCTCAGATCAATCTTTGCTAACTGGTATATCAAGCACAGCTTCTCTTCTTAGCGCTTTCTCTCTCTAATCCCGGATAGAGAGCTGAGGGAGTCCGAGAGACCCACTACGCACTTTTATATAACTAGCACGATAACTTATCTATCTCTACATATAAACAAACACATAGACGTGGGATGGATTTGTACGGACTGCCGGCGCCGGAGTGTTTTCGGATCGACGACCTTCTCGACTTCTCCAACGACGAACTTTTCTCCGTCTCCACCACGACGGGCGTGGACTCGAACCACCACTACCACCTTCCGTCGTTGGAAAACGGCTACCCCCCGGCGCCCACTCCAATGCGCCCATTCAGAACCAGTGCCCCGATTTCACTGACGACCTCTGTGTCCCGTAAGCACCAACTCCGCCGCCTTCAAACTGGAACTTCAAAGTCCTAGCTAGCGTTTCTCTGTCTGTATACAGAGATTAATCTTTGATCTTAGCTAGCCTATTGCTTAATTTGGTTCTTATTTGGTGTTATCTGTGTAGAGTGATGATATAGCCGAGCTCGAGTGGCTTTCGAACTTCGTGGACGACTCGTTCAAGAATTTTCCGGCAAATGAGCTCGCCGGAATGATAAATCTCCCGCCTGAAGCGTCATTTCAAGGCCGATCACGGAGCAAGAGATCGAGAGCGGCTTCAGCCAATAACGGATGGGCTTCCTCCGCTATCTCCGACGCTACGGTGCTTGGGAAACCAAAGGCGAATGGTGGAAAGAAAAGGGAGAACTTGTCCAGTTCATCAACGGGGCTAACCGGAGACCGATCCTCCCCGTCGTCGTCGGAGACATCGCCGACTGCGGTTCGCCGGTGCACGCACTGCGCCTCCGAGAAGACGCCGCAGTGGCGGACTGGGCCTTTGGGGCCGAAGACACTCTGCAACGCGTGCGGCGTCCGGTACAAGTCCGGCCGACTCGTGCCGGAATACCGACCGGCGGCCAGCCCGACCTTCGTGCTGACTCAACACTCAAACTCTCACCGCAAAGTCATGGAGATCCGACGACAGAAGGAGATCCTCCGGCAGCAACAGCAGCACCAGCACCAGCACCAGCAACAGCAACGTCAGATCTTCCATCACCACCGCAACTTCGAAGTCTGCTGACGCAAGCCCGAGCACAGGTGTCGAGATCAGAGCTCTTCCCATGTCATTCGTTTCATGTGTTTTGACACCTCCAGTACTTTGTGTTAATTACTTTATCAAGAAACTTCGAAAATTTTCCTTCGTTTTCTCACTCATTTTCTTTTCTTTTCTTTTCTTTCTGGATTGGTTTAAAAAGTTCAACTACCATTTGCCCTTTTGGGCGGGGAGGGAGGCGATGTTTTGTGTGATGAGAGCGGTGTTCCACGTGATACGTTGGAGATGAGGCTCAGCGAATATTTCTCTCTATGTCTAAATGCGTCTCTCTCTGTACGTACACATGGAAACTCAGATGCGGAGAGAAAATCAATGAGAGTTTTTTGGGTTGGCGTTTCATTTATTTATTTATTTAAAATTTTCTTTTTTATTAACTTTAATTGTTTATTTATTTTTACTGTGAACAATTTTACACTTTACAGTTATTTGTAATTTCAACTAGTAGTTATTTATAAATCCTCAATAATTAAAATGTATTAGACCTAGTAGCTAATTTAATTGATGAGGAATCCTAATATCCAGTTCATCTCTAGATTCATCTTCCATAATAGCCCTTTCTCCTAGATCCTAAATATTAGGAGCAAATTTATAAGTAATATGAGTCACAGATAGTAAGGCACAACTCTCTCGCATGATCAACTCAAATTGTTGGGCCAATTTGCACTATGCATTCTATAATTATAATTTTTTACACTTTACATCCTAACAAGATGAAGATCCGAAAGAATGTAATGGTACAAAGTGTAAAAAATTATAATTAACCATTACATCTTTTCGGATCTTCATCTTGTTGTGATGTAAAGTATAAAAAATTATAATTATGGGATGCGTTGTACAAATTATTCTAAATTATTGGAATAATCAATCCAAATTATATAAATTTAACCCAATTTATGTAAAATATCTAGTTAATTTATAAGAATAAATTAAAAATTTTCAGTAATTTCAAGGAGTCCGAGTCTAAAAAATAAAAAAAAAAAAATTATATCACGAGATGACTCTCGCGCAATCAGTTAAAAGAAACAAATTAATTTTTAGAGGGAGATGATTAAATTCGTATAAATTACGATCATACAAAAAAATATTATTAATCAACCAATTTGCATATGGACAGGACCTTGCCTATAATTACAATAATTTGAAGCTGTCAGTTCTTCCGTACAAGGAACTCAACCATTTTTCATATTGCATGATTAGCAAATCCTCTGACTTACCATGGCTGAGCAAGAGAATAAATTAATTTAGGTTAAACTGAACTTAGGCACTCCTGTACTCCTATATTAATTTTTGGTGGATTATATCATTTAGGAAAGTTTCCGGTTGCACCCTAGTTAGTAGGCACTATTTAGAGATAAATAATAATTGCATCTTACATCCTTTATTTTCAATCAAATATGGTTTTGCACCTTATATTTTGGAATTAGTTTTATTTTTGCCCTCAAATTTTAACAAGTTATGTATTAGATAAAAGTCTGGCAGTTGATGCCAAGTAGGAGTAGGGGTGTTCATTAAATTAAATCAAATCATTTAGATTGATGAAATTGTAGTTTAACTTAATTTGGTTCGATTTAAAAGGATATTTTTTTATAAGATTTAGTTTGATATTTTACGTCATACAAATTGCATAAACTGAAGTAAACTATATAGTTTATATATAAAAAAATTAAAAATTTATCTCTATATATATAATATATTTTATTATTTAATTATATATTTTTTCTTTTCGTTATCTTTTATATTTATATTCAATTTAACAATTGATTTCTTTTGTGTGTGTAACATCTATTAGTATAAATAAAATTCTATAATATTTTATAAATATATTTATTATATAATATATAAATACTATAGTTAATTGACAAATAATGAATTTGTTATGTTAAACATATTTGAAAAAAATAAATAACCAATTTTAAGAAAAATTCTATTAAAATATTTATAAAATTAGTAAATTTAATATATTTTATTTTATAATCACAAATCATAATTTAAAATTGAACTAAATTGTAAATTATGGTTCAATTTAATTTATAAAAATTATAAATTATAAAAAATAATTTAATTTAAATTTAAATATCAAATTAAATTAAATTGAATCATAAACAATGCTAATGAAAAGAAGGTTGCTTTACAATTTCATCTCAATTGTTACAATTCAAGGTTTTCTAGGGGAACTGAAACTAATCCCAAAATATAAGGTGGCAAGTTTTATTTACTCATTTTTTGAAATGTAATTAGTTTATATCACAAATATATTTATTTATTTATTTTATAATTTAAAATTAATTAAAAACATATAATTATTTTTCTCTGAAAATACACTCTTACAAAATGAAATTCTGACCATTTTTATAAATAAATCTATATCTTGTCGTGTTTTCCTCCGCGGTAAATTTTTTAAAAGTGGAAGTACCAATTCTCTGTTGGAACTTGGATGAATGGGGTCGCAGCATCCATCGCCTGCATTGGCTCAGATGGTGGGCCGCCCGGACCCACAGTTGGTGTCAGTTTTGAATCAATAATTATTGATTAATGACAAAAATAGGCTTCAAGGTCGGCGCATGAGCTTATCAAGCAAGGCCTTAACCTGAGGTCGACTAGGGGAGAATATTACATGTTGATTTGATGGGGGAGAGGGAGAATCGAGTCTATTTGATTTAAGAAAAACGGGGAAAGGATGAAAATTATGGGATGTTAGGCCGCCAGGAGGCCGGCTTTTGGGTTGGGCTGTCACTTTCAGTCACAGACTGCGATGGATACAATTTGGTGATTTTACTCAGAAAAATTTTAATATTATGGAAATTATAATATTTGATACAATTATATACAAATTTTAGAAAATTTATTTTTAGATAAAATGTCCGAATTTATTAAAATAAACAATAAATGAAATTCTAAATCGAAAGGCCCATAATTTCTCTTTATCCTTTGGCATGAAAGGCTGTTTTACTAGAGCAATATTTCGTGAGGGACATTCTAATGAATAAATATTATTTTCATAATCGTTAAAGTGTGGATGATATGTGCTAGTTAAAGAATTAATAATAGGGTGAAATTTAAAACAGATTCTATTTTCAAAAAATTGTTTTACATCTGTTGTGATTTCACACATTTCCAAAAATTGTTAAACATATACCATCCCACTAAAATTTTCCTTTGGCTCAAATCTTACTAGTTTTAAGGTTTATCCTTTTCTCCTCCATTTTCTTTTGCAAAAACTAAAGAGAATCATGATATAACATTTTCTTTACTAACTTTTAAAACCCAAACAAAAGGACAAGGGTCCTCGAATCTAAAACCTTTGCGTTATGGTCAGCCAGAATCTTCACAGACCCGTATCTCCCGGTTACCCTTCACTCAGGCATGGGAACGGTGCAAAGCCTTAAAAATCCTAATAGTATGCTGGGAAAAATATTCAGTGCTTTGGGCATATTTTAGGGCCCAAAATTGCACTGGGATGAGTTTTCTCTTTTAAAATTTGTCGATTTTAAGTCCAAAAAGTCAAACAATTATAAAGGGAATACAAACTAGGCAAAGAAAGAACTACTAAATCTTAATTTCAACTTTTTACAAATTTTTGAGCTTAAAAGCACCAACAGAAGTTGAGACAACCACCAAAACGAAACAACCATATCAAGCTGTGCAAGCACTTGAAAACTGCCCAAGGTAAAATTATACTGATCAATACAAAAATATAAAATTCACATGAAAATTGAACAGGGCAGCTGAGGGAAGCCTGAGACTTGCAACCTCTACCTATAAACCAAAGTTTGACATGGCAGAATCAGGATCAGAACAACAACAGCTCACCAGGTATATGCCAGTAAACACAGACTTCAGTATAATTTCAGCTTTGCCATTCATATGGAATTTGCAGAGTCCAAAAAGCCAACAGATTCAAGATATCTGTGTTTCTGTTGTCCTCCCGTCACTAATTGTTCTTTCCCTGAGTGCTAACTTGCCACCAACATTGACTTTACATGTGAGAAAACATCTTGCCACAAATATAATTAGAGGGAAAATGTCACATTTGTTATTTTAAAAGAATAGTCCTGACAAACAAAATCCAAAGACTTTATTCTTGTTGGAAGATCAGAAGCCATCTCAAAAATGTCTCTGGCTGTGACCACCGTACTTGAATCTACAAAGAAGATGATTGTGTGAAGGTCAATTTCAGACTGAGATACCATAATTGCTTATCTTTGAAACTTCCTTGCTCAAAGCATTCTTCTCTCTTTTTGCTTCCGTAGCTAGCTTAGAAACCTAAAACACAGGGCAAATTAGCAACTAAAGGGAGACATAATTGATGGATTTTACCACCACTCATGCATCATGCAGGAGACAGAACAATGGAGGCATGGATACCAAGCTGTCAAAAAGATTTATTTAAATTAAGAAAAGCCACGACGAAAGCAACAAGACAAACATTAACATAGAAAAGCTAAATGACATATTTATTTATTTGGGAAAAGGGAGGAGAGAGGGCAAAGATTTTACATAATACCATCCCATGCTATTAGAAACTTCTTGATCCCTTCTAACAAATATAGCTTGCTAATAAGTCTATATTAGCTTAATTGTTTCCAACCCAATAACTGAATTCTAATTATTTCCATAAAGACACCATTTGGTTGCAATTTCATCATAAGCTAATTAAAATGCTATTCCAGTTTATCTGCAGTTGACATATGATACATTAGAAAATGGATGACATCAGAAGCATGCAGAAAAATCTTGCTTGTAACAAATCAAAGTTGAAAATGTAAGGCAGCTGGATCTGTTGTTTAAGCGCCTGCTTGGTTCTTAAAGTCCAGCAGGTGGAATTAGCAAATATATGGTTCTAAATTCCAGAAAGGCATAAAGGGAATTATAGGTATGGGTTTGAGAGAGGAGGAAGGGCCTCTAGACATTATACAGGGTTTGGTCAAGGAACTGTGAATAATAGCCATAAAAAGTAATCACCTTTGCTGTGTTCGATTCTTTTGAAAGCTAGGGTAAGATGAGACCGCTTTAGATCAATGACAATGTTCAAATCCAACAAACCATAGGGAAAACAAAAAGAAAGATAGAAACAAATATGCACATTTGGAATCTGATAACAATTCTCTTGCAAGAGATGGTACTGGAGTGTAATTCTAGAAATTCAACAAACTAATGATCAGGAAACCTACTTGAGATCGAAATTGAGATGCTTCTCTACGAGGAAGTTCTCTGAGGACATCTCTCAAGCCTGTTTTATTGCAAAAAGTTTCAAAAGATTACACACATCCCAAAAATGATTTCCATACTATGTGCCCTTTTTAATTAATTAAGACTGAGACTCCATACCCCCTGCTTGTCTTTCAATTTTATAAGCTGAACGGATGACACCTTGGATCTGCTTCCCAGCTTGTCTACATAGAATGGTAAGAAAATAATGGGAAGTTATCCTATGAGATATTTGTATGATTAGTTTTACGCATTCTGCATAAACAAACCTGAGTTTGGTCTTTCCTCGTAGCATTTCTTCCTCTGCTTGCAATGCTCTCTTCTGAAACAACAAGCCAATATTAAGTTTTGCAGTTTCAGATTTTGCTACACCAACTTCTAAAAAACTTCATTTACAAACTAATGTGGAATGCTACCTGCATTTGCCACATCATTTTATGCTTTGGAAAGAAGAGAGGAAAAGCATACCCCATCAGCTGTAAGTTTCCTTTGTATGTATAGCATTGTATAGGCATAAAATGACACACAAGTTAATGCTAACATAGTGTGCCTATATAAGACGAGTGTTGTTCACATATTACAACCACAGTAGGTGAATTTTGCAGCAGAATTGTTCCTGAAAATTTATTGATCTTTGCTTCAAGAAGACTTCCAATTCATCCAAAAGATTTATATTTTGTGTCATTCACAAAAGGTGAAATCAGTGACTTAAAATTTCTCCTACTTCCAAATTCACCCTCTGATCTTGGGGGTGAAAAGTGAATAAATATAGGTCCTGTTTGGTTCCTTCGTTATTTTTCTGCCATTGCTTTTCCAAAAGGCTTCCCACAAACAGTTGTTCAGTACTTGGTTCTTCAAGATTCAAATGGATGAGAACATTCAGATGTTCCCAAACCAGAGTGTTCCACTATGTTATTTCTCTATCATCCAAAGCTTAAAAGATAAAAGAGAACAACAAGAAGAAAAAGTAAACAAAAGGCTCTGAATTGTAGCCCACCAAATTGCTAGGTGCTATTAGTTTTATAATCACCATTTGCAGTAGGCATTTTTACCAGCGATATTTTTTTCCTCTTTTCTGGATTATTACAGAACAGTAATTCATAATATAGAAAAGTAAAGCAAATTAGAAGAGTTTTATTTGGCAGTTGAAGGCAGCATAGCTGCTCCATTTCTGCTTCCTATGTTTTATCCAAAATTTTGGAACTAATCTTTCATCAATAGCTAATTTAGAACAAGAAGAACCAAGAGGGAAAACCACAAATAGACTTTAGAGTAACAAAATCTTGCTTGCCAGAGAGTCCATAAAAGGATTGAAGATTCAAGAACCCCAGATTGAACAACTTTTAATTTCCAATAAACCAAAAAGAAAAAGTGGGAACAGTTTTCAAGCTGCAAATGATATCTAATGCTTTTGCTACAGCTACAAGGTTTTCCCTCTAGAAATAATGCATTACGCTTTGCTTCTAGACAGAAATTACTCTTCTTCAGACTTTTTCTCACACTTGTTCACTTTAGAAGTCACAAACTAGGTTTAGGTGAAATTGACAGAAACAACTTGAAAGATTAACAATCAATTACTTGATAGGAAAGCAAATAGATTACCTCCAACTTCTCACTTTCTGCCTTCAAAAGGTCAATTGATTGTCGCAATTCTTTGACTTTAGCATCAGCTCTTGAAAGCAAGGTCTGCACCAGCAATATGAAACAAAATAGAGTTGAGTGTCTGACAATACCAGCTGCTTGACACATAGGA
This sequence comes from Thlaspi arvense, assembly GCA_911865555.2. Classification (NCBI taxonomy): domain Eukaryota; kingdom Viridiplantae; phylum Streptophyta; class Magnoliopsida; order Brassicales; family Brassicaceae; genus Thlaspi; species Thlaspi arvense. Next base: position 65,985 of record CAJVSB020000904.1, on the reverse strand, counting down.
TTAGAACATCTCTCACAAGTTCAATAAGGAATTAAAATAACCAAAAAATCAATGAGGTTTGCATAATATATAAGCTTTTACTTCTACCTAAAAGCATTTTGACCCAATTCTTGAATAATAAAACATGCAGGCATTTCACCTATCATATTATTTGCGAAACTGAACAGAGGGCAACAGATTTTGTTTTGAAACTGTGATATCTTGTCACATATCAGTATGAGTGAGTGTAACACTATGGTGTGTAAGACCCTTAGGCCCACTATTAAAAATCTTGAGATTAAGCATTTCAGCCAGTAGTTTGGGCTCCAAAAGCTGCTAAAATCTGTGGTTGGGTCATTACAAATATTAGAGACATACTCCCATTAGTAGACCAGGTGCAGTTTAAGGTTGATCCATACCAGATGGAAGCTGGTAGGATTGTGACATCTTGGTCTATACGTGGAAAGGTGAAAGGAAAGGGCATAAAACACAGGCATATGGGAAGGGGTATCTAGATTGTTGGAGGCAGGTCTAAGATAGAACCATCCTCGATTTGAACTCACTCAAAATCAAAAAGGAAGAAAAAAGTTGATGGGCTTAGGCTTAACAAGAGCATCAAGGATTTGAGTGGGAGAATTTGTGATATATATTGGGATGCAAGATTGTGGTACTACAGTGTATAAGACTCTTTAAACCTATCATTAAACTTGAGCTTAAGCATTTTGGGCTAATGGTTTGGGCTCAAACAAGATGCTAAGCCTCAATGTTCACTTGGGTAACTAGACTTTATACCATCTGTAAATAATGCTTAAAATAATAGACGATGCATATATACAAAACATCTAGAAATAAATAAGCTAAAAATATTGTTCAGAAAAATGATACCATAATAAAAATTATTAGAGAATGTACATCATTGCAGTTGCCCATGAATTATTGCAGAACTCGAGGCTACCTCCTCAAATTATATCCAATATGACCATAATGTGGCAAGAACTTAGTTCTTATTTAATATTGCACTTGGGCCCAAAAATTTGGAACCTTCACAATTCAGGCCTAGACTATCAAACTTCATGTTTATGGAGACTTACAGGGCACGTTCAGAGTCCTTCCTGAGGCATAATTCAATGCCACCACAATCTTGAACATGACCATGTATATTGAATGCTTTCCTAATACAACAATGAATTATTCTTGTTCTGTTTTCTAAAATTACTTCCCCAACAAAATTAAGGGTCCTGTTAAGAATTATAGAAATTTAAACTACATCATCTTTATTGCATCCTTTCTTCAACAATGTTCAGGTGAAATTGAAACAAAAGTTTATTGCCCTGACTTTCACTTCAAGCAAGTATTAGCAACATTGCTTATGGAACCTATGGATATTTGACCAACAAACTAAACTGCTGGTAGGATCAACTTGCATTTTTGCCCATTTTTTACTATGCTGGATGAAATATATGAAATTAACAAATTAAAAAGCCTTCAACAAAGGGGGAAAATTGCAAATTTGATGCTTTTGTATTAACGAACCATTATACAGGAATTTTCACAGCAGCAGGTAAGCATACAGCTCAACATCAACCAGACAACAAAAAACTGTCAGAAATGCTTATTGTGCATACCTCTTCACTGGCAAAGATGCGCAAAGTTTTATAATACAGATAATGCCTTGGATCTGCAAGGAGTAAATAAGTGAAAGACAAAAATATGAAATCTAGTTAGCCAACCAACATTTGGAATGAACTCCTCCAAAAGAACAGCTAATACTACCAACATAAACTGAACAAGATAATATAAATCATTAGACAATTGGATAATTTTCTCCCACTGACAAGTACATGCCTCCTATCTCCAATAGCAGGTGGATTCCAATAGGATGGATATGTTATTGCCATAGTTGTTATTGCCCAGCTAGTAACAGCACCAGTATACATAATCTTAATAGAGAATTTGTATTTAATGTCTTTTTATTTAAATAATAAGTGTCTATTCAAAGAATTGTAGAGATATACTCTTTAAAGCCAGAAATCCCAATCCAACAGCAGCACTGCATGTAGCCACTGGATGCAAAGCTGCAATAATAATACCCTCTGCAAATAAATGAAGATCACAAACCAGAGGTAAATATTAAGACTGGCAGAAAGATTCCAATAAATATGTTGTCAGCTGAGAAGGTGGGAAACTAGAGCAGAGCAAACCTTTGATCTTGCCAAAAGCAATGTCCTCGTAAACATCAATCTCAGACTTCACATCTTGCAGAGAATCCTACAACCAAGTTATCAACATAAACAAGAAAAATTAGCTCAAGAAAAAAAGGATATAATTCTGTAGTCAGGGACATTACACAAGAATAACCTTCTACCAAGTTAGCCTAGAAGTTTAGCTGGGATAAATTTTTTACTTTGTGAAAAATACACACCCATCCTTCTAAAGAGTTAATTTTAAGCAATCATGTGAGAAAAAAGTTTACATAAAAACACATTTTCTCTTAGCCAAGACATAAGAATTTACAATTTGGACAACTAAAGATAAATCCAACCTTGAATGGCAAGGATCATAGAAAAGGATGGAGATCTTATTGCTTGTAAAGTAGTAATAGCAACATAAATATAACTGCAAAGATTTTAAGGAAACATGGCAAAGTTTTTATATGCCAGAAGGTAGCCTTTAATTTCTAGATACTTGAATGCTCTAGGATGCACAATATCCCAATGAGCATGGTAAGATAACTTGAACTCGCATTCCATGTTTCAGCCACAAGAATGACTAAATGAAAAGGACATGGAAAAAAATCCTTATCCTGCTAGCCAAAACCTGGTACAAAAGCCTCCAAATCAAACCATTCTATTTTAAACAGCAAGCCATATAAACCTCCATTTCATCACCCCCAAATAACGCACCTACTTCACTTCAGGGATCTAGTGTTCATTTCCATTACAAGTTCTTAAAGAAATTTAGCAGCCTCAAGTCCCACAAAAAGAAGTTTCCAAATAGCAGCCAGCTTTTTCTTCAAAATTAAGTTCTTGACATATTTAGCCTCACTTCAACTTAATACAAGGAAACCACGTTCCAATAGTACAAGTTCCATCAATACAAGACCCACTAACATGTGACAAATTTAATACTCATGATAATTGGCTAGTCTATTAGGAGCTTTTTAATTTAATAATTCTGTACTTTCACTCTGTCAAAGCTTCTATAATCTTTGGTGATAGAATTTAATAGGTAATAGCCTGATAGATAAACTAAAGTAGGGTTAATTCTAAATGATATATATGTATTTCAAGGGTTTTATGAAATTAATATTTAAGTCTTACAATTTATTTATTCACATGGCGAGCCTCATATCATGCTATTCTAAGCCATTGACAGTAACATTTTCAAATTTGACAGAGTAGTCGTATAGACATTGTATCAAATTGTGCGAAGTGGCATTATGAACTGTTCTTTTGCCAAATGTTGAGAAAAAATATAAAAATAAATAAAAACCTGAGTTTATTTTAAATAATGAATGGTGTAAAATGAGATTATCTTTAGAGGATGAGTAGATAGGTTTATTGTGGAAACGAGTTCTATCTCTTCTTTACGTTGTTTCCCCTTCATTCCCATGCTTCCTTAGCCTTCTTTTTTCCCCCCTTCTCTACTTTTGCGCTTCTCTTGTCCTAACTTTCTTTTTCTTCTCATTGCATTCCAACTCTTTTCCCTTTCTCGGCTAACAAACTGATTCTGAACAATATCTTTGGAAACTCATGAGAGAAAATATACGAAACGACGGCAGTTTCTTTTAAGAAATCGTGCAAAATTTTAGGATATGATTGCTATTTAAAATTAAAATTTAAATACTAAAAAATTTTAAGTAATTAAAATAATTGCTTTTCTCTCCAAATCCCTTCAGTATTGAAGGGATTCAAATGAGGATCATAAAATGTAAGAATTCTTTCCATTTCTGTATTTCACATTTATGAAAACGAATCCATATCCGTAATTTAGAGGGAAAAGTTCTGTTTCGTCTTTATTCTCCAAATCACTAAATCCAAATAAGCTGAATGAGAACAAACTTACGATTGTTTGGTGGAGATGAGCCGATCCAGTGGACAGAAACCGGTCCAGACGAGATTCAGCGGTGGAAATTGCCGATTCCACTGTCTCTTCGACGGTCTTCTGCACTAGCTGCGCTTGCTGGACAGCGTAGTCGAGCCACGACGTGGTGCCTGCTGGAAAAATTGGCTTGGAGAAAGGAGAGTGATCACTGTTTGGCAATTCCGGCGGAATGTTTGGTTTTCCCTCTAATGATTCGGCCATTTTCGCTGTTTATCGCCACTGGAAGGTCTGAAGTTTTGGCTTCGAACTCTTCGCGAGGCTCTCTTCTCCGTTCGCTCCTCCACTCCCCTTCCCCATTCCTATTCCTCCACTTTTAACCATTTTTTTTTTTGGCCCCCCTTTTCCGGGTCATCATCCGACCCTGCACTGGCGCGGCTAGAAGTTGGGCTTTTGCAGAGATAGGCCTATCCAAAAACAGCGTCTAAAGGTTTCCAATCGGTGTATTGGGCCAAGATTTTCTACTGTATAGAATTAACAAAATTTTGATTTTAATATTCTCATCCTCCCAAAATAAAAGTTTTTAAAATTTTCCAAAAATATTTTTCGGATTTATTTTCTATTTTTTTAAATTATGATTTTATTTTTGAAATAAAAAACTGAAATTTTGATCATGGTCGTCGACCAAAACTAATTTATGAAAATTTAAAAAGAAAAATTATTGTAACCAAAAAAAAGAAAAAAATTTGTTGTTTCCCAAAAGTGAGTTTGTTCTCTGAAAATTCTCTAAAAAATAATTTTAAAACATTTTCAATTTTTTAAAATATAGAATTACTATCAAAACAAATCAAAATAAAACCAAAACAAATATTTCACAAAAATACTAATAATTCTATTTTTTCACATTTTAAAATTTGAATAGTCCATGTCACACTCATCTCATTTTTGTAATAAGTATAATTGTAAAATAAGACAAAATTGAAATTTTAATGCTATGTCTAACCAGAAAACAACACGTCAAATTTTGTTCAGAAAAAATAATACATGAAACATGTAAACATTTTTTTATATGTAATATGTGTTAAAAATATATTTAATAATTAATTACAAAAATACCAACAACAAAGTTCAACTCTAGGGAACGGACAAATTAGACTGGTCATCCTTTGTAAATTATAGGCATCAGTTTGACTTAAACCTATTATTTCAGGTAACCTGAACAGCATGGTATTTGAAGATTTTATTTGATATTGGTGATTAATTACATGAGAAAGGCCTTTTTAATTGAAAACTGTTCAACATGCGTTCACACACACCAATAATAATAAAAAATTTGGAATGCTCATAAATCGATTCACCAATCAATGAACTTTCTTTATTAAGTGATTTCTTAATATTAAATACAATGCCCCGGGGAATAACAAAAATAATTGATGCTTATTACCGAAAAAATAAAAGTAAAAATTGATGCTGGGATATCCAGGGAAGATGGATGACTCTTTCTGCGTCAAAGTCGAACTCTAGGCAATTTCATTATGAATTAATCAATAATGATGTACAGATGATGAGAATATATTAACCTTAAAACAAATTATAAAACGAGCATTGATATCACGTAAAAGGAGAAAAGTTAGACAATATATGGTAAAGTACAATTCTGAAAAAGTAACGTGAATCAAAATAGGAATGTTGTAAAATCATGTTTAATACATGTATCAGACAGGAATGAGAATTATTTTAATTGATGAAATTTAGATTTAATTCTATCAATTAAATATAAAATTACTTTATTATTCTTTATATTTTTAATAAATGACAAAGCTATCCTGACATACTAAAAGTAAAAAATATATAGAAGATTCCTTCATATCATTGAACTATTTGTTTTAAAATTTAATATTTAAGGTTAGAATATAAATTTTTCATTTTTAAAATTTTTATTATATTTATAATATATTAAAAATAAAAGTTATTTAACTTTCTAATAAATGGTATTTTTGTTTTTATATATTCTTTTTGTTTCCTTCCTACTTCCATTACAAGACATAAAACATAATGATGAAATGGAAATCTTTATTCTATCAGTGTGTACAAAATATATTCATGTAAATCTTGATTCTATTTCTACTCCTATTCCTATTCCTATTGGCATTCTATTAAAAATAATTTTATCATACTATATACCACTTTAACCTGGTCTCAAAAGATTATTTTTTTGCAACACTAAGATTTGTTTGGAAAGATAATTGTGAGAATTTGTTTATGTATCAAGTTTTGTAATCAACAATTTTTAAAATTATAATAACTATGAAAAAAACTATGTGGATGATAATATTTATGAGCCATGTATTCATATATTTGTTGATTAGGTGCAAGTTATTCCCAAAATTATCCCAAGGGAAAGCAACAAAGTGACCAACCGGTTGCCCAACTTAAGAATTGACCAGAATGAAAATCATTATATTTTTAGGGAGCGTTCGGATGCCATGTAAAGAAAAAGGCTAATAGAGTAGGTAGGATAAAATTTATCCTATTCCTATAATAATCATATTTTTATCATCTGTTCAGTTAAATTTAATAGAAATTCGGATAACAAACCGAATAATGAACTAAATTACTAATTTGCCTCCGATCTCACAACCTTCACCTTTTCTCTCCTTTCCAAGGACTGCAAGGCTCCGGGCATGCTCATGCAAGCGTCTACTAGGTGGACGCTAGATCTTCGAGTGCCTACAGATCGAGACGGTGGGAGGGGCGACGGTAGTGGGTTTCGTAGAGGAGAGGCCGATAGAGAGAGAGAGGGCAAGATTATCCCAATATTTTTTTCTTAATTTTTTTAATTATTTTTTTTACTGTAGAAGTAGGAGAAGTTTTATCTTTCAACCTACCCATAATAAAATTATCATACATGGGCTGATAAAGATGTTACTTGGATGCTTTATCCCATTCTGTTACAAGGGGTAGCGAACGCGTGATAAATGGAGATAAGGCAGTATAATTTTATCCTATCCTGCCTTATCTCTCAAAGTGAATACTCTCTTAAAGAATTACCCTTGCATTTGTCTTCCCTATATTTAAAGGTAGAAATGAGTTGAGTTAGCTCACGAGCAATTCATAATTGATTTAATGATTGATTCAACGAGCTCGAGAATCAAATGAGTAATACATGAGCCAATTTTTTACTTCGTATAAAATATGAGTCGAGCTTGAGTTAAAATAAGTTCAAGTCATTTAGTTTATAAGCTAACTCAATATATATATATATATATATGCCTAATTAACTTGTGAAGATTTGATTGTTCTTTTTTTTTAATTAATTCTCAAATAAATTATATTTTTTTAAAATAAAAATTTATTTTTTACTTTTGAAAGTATTGAATATAAAATTCAATGTCATTAATTTTTTTTAATATTGAGAGAAAATTATGTAGTGATAAATTTGAAATAATTTCATGTTAAGTAGTTAATTTAAAAAAGATAAACTATTGCTTTAATAAAGTTTTTATTTTTCTTAAAAAAGAAATATATCACAAAAATATCATAAAAAAGAACAATAAAATATAGATTAATTAAAAATTACAATTATGACATATTATTTTTTCATATGTCAAAGCAAATTTAAAGATAAAATAATAAAATACAAATTAGTTAGAAATTACAGTTATGATATAATATTTTCTTAGATGTCAAATGAATTTTGAAAATAGAATAATAAAACACAGGTTAATTAAAAGTTATAATTATGACATAATATTTCCTCATATATCAAAAATAATTTGAATATTTTTATAATTAAAACATTTTTTATTTTTATATTAGTTTAAATTATATATAAAAATATTGTTTATTAATGTTGCTTAAATGGAATATATAAATTATTAAATTTTTTATTTTTAATATATTTAAATTAATGAATCGAGTCAACCTGAGCTGCTAATAAGTTTAGTATGAGTCAAGTTTGAGTTAAGAAAATAAACTCATTTAAAAAAATGAGCCGACTTATAAGATAACCTGAATTTAAGTAAGTCAAGTCTAAACTAAAGCTAGTTCAGCTCAACTCATCTCATTTTTTACCACTATGTTTTTTGTTTTTATTTTATATTTTTTCTTGTTTTACTTTTTACCGTAGTAAAAGAAAAAAAAAAAAGAAAAAATCTTAACCCACAAGCCTAACTTTAATTTACAAATATCCATGTAATTATCTATATACACGAGTCGATGGATTAATATTTACCTAAGTTTAGAAAAAAAATATAAATTATGATATATATATATATATATATATGAGAACGAGTTAATCGACACCAATGTAAGTGTAAAAAATTAAAACAAAATTTATAGCGTTGATTTGATTAAAATCAATGGATAAAATTAATTAATATTTTGAAAAGAAATATAACTGTAAATTAGTTATTAAAAGATAGTTGTAATTAATCTTTTATATATATATATATATGCATATATGAGACAGACTTATAATATAATTTTAATAATAATACAATAATTTATATTACATACTAAATGGAAGTTATTTTTTATGTTTTAGCCGTGCCACGTTCTTAAAATTCTCTAAACATCGATTCCAACAGTTTAAGAAATCCAATATTTATTGCTTCCACTTCGCACATTTATTAATTATTATAACGTAAGTAGAAAAATTAAATGGGGTGATATTTCTTCATAGTAACCCATTTATTATTGTGGCTTCATGTGAATTTTTTTAATTAATAAATGTACTAATATGCATCTAGAATTTTGTTATGTGTGTCACTAATTACAAAATAATATAAGATAATATAATAATTTTTTAAAATAATCAATATTCCATGTGATTTTTATTTTTGAAAACGAGAAGAAAATGAATGTTAAGTAAATTTTAGAATAATTTATTTTATGATATAAAATTTGTAAAAATTATTATAAGTATATGTTTCAAATTAATTACTAAAATATATACTAGTCCGAGCATTGCATGAACTCTCAGTAAAATTAAAATCAAATAAACAAACTAAACAATTCAACGTTGAATAGACTTGTTATTACTCGTTATCAATTAATATCGGTGTGAATATAAATTTTTTTATTAAATTAATTAAAATTAACAGATAAATTTAATTAATATTTTTTTAAAAATAAATAATTACAAATTAATTATTAAAAATAGTTGTAATTAATCTTATTTGTTAATTTTGACCAAATCAACGGTATGAGATTTAGTGTAAATTTTTTACATTTACACTGATGTCAATTGATCTTATTTCAAATCTTATAACAATCTTTAAATATAAATAAGCATATTATTTATTTATTTTTTAGTTAACATAAACAAAATAAATATAATAAAAAAATGTTAAAAGATTAAATAATTAAATAAACTAACATTTATATATTTTTACGTTGAAAAATATAAAAATATTTAAGATAATTCATAAAATTTTAGAAAGAATTTTAATTTTTACAATCCACTGAACTAAAAAATATTATTGAAGTTAAAATAACGAGATTAATAAACTTATAACTAAAGAAACGTATAATCTCTATCTTGTTTTATTCGATGGCAGAAAATTTCTCATTAGTTGATATATATATATATATATATATTTTCTTGTTGTGGATATTTTTAATAAATTTAATTTTAATTTTTTCTTAAAAAATATGTAGGCCCTATACGTATATTTTAAAAAATAATTATTTATTTTAATAAAATAACTGTTTTTGGTGATTTGTTTTTGAAAAATGTTTACAGGAAATTTTTCGCAATGAGGCCCCTTGTTGGAGAATAATAAAATAATTTACAATCTAGTTCTCTAATACGGCACAAGAAAAATAAAAAAAAGAAAAGAAAATCACAAAAATATAAGCTCGACCTGTGGTTGCCATGTTGGCACGCGCGAGACGCTCATCACATGCATATATAACTGACACACTCGGGCTCGGAGAACTTCGTTCCCAAGCAACCAAAACCTCTATATCTCTTCAATTTCGGAGTCGTAATCTTCGAATCAGTTGCTCGATGCACTCTCTCTCGCTCTGTCGAAACCCTAGCGTTTGGTTGTCGTGCCTTCCATGCTGCTTTCGCTTTCCTCGGCCCTATCGGGCCACATTCGGTTCTTGCTCCAGAGCTTGGATGAAACGAACTCAGAAGACATATTTCGAGAGCTCTGTCTAGTAATCGTTCTCCCTTGCGTTTTGAATTTTTCATGTAGTTCGCACGTGGTTTATTGATTTTTGATTGATTCTATTGATTTGTTCGTGGCTAGCTCGAAGAGGAAGTCGTAAGAGAAGGGCGTATCTATATTTCATGTCATTTTAGAATTGCATATAAGACGTGTATTTAGTAATAATTCTCTTCCATTATACATTGGTCATAAAACATTCTTTTTAGCGTTTATCAATGTAGTTTGGACGTGGTGTTTGATCGATTCGATTGGTTCGTTTTGTGGCTAGCTCGAAGAGGAAGTCGCAAGAGAAGGGTTTATGTACATTTCATGCCACTTTAGAATTGCATGTAAAATGTGAAGATAGTTCAATTGTTCTATAAATCAGGATTTGCATAGAAATGACAATGGCAATGAACAATACATGCTCTGTCAAATAGTCCTCGTCTCCTGTTATATAGTGATCACAAGTCGTTTTGTTTCGGGTTATCAATGCAGTCTGCACGTGGTTTCTTGTTTTTCTGATTAATTCAACTTATTTATTTCGTGGATAGCTCCAAAATAAACAGAAATGAAGATGAAAGTTTTATCTATATTTCATGCCATCTTAGAATTGCATGTCAAATGCTAATTCAATTCAGTTTTAGGAGTTGAAAGTTGCATAAAAATGACTAGGAAACAGTTATAAATGCAGGCTCTGTGATCACCAATCATTTATTTTTGTTTCTATCAATGTAATTTGCATGTGGTTTTTGATTTTTGATTGAGTCAATAGTTTTATATTGTGGCTAGCTTCAGAAGGATTTATCCGTATTTCATGCCTTCTTAGAATTGCACATAACATGTGAATTTAGTTGACTTTTTTTAGGAATTGGAACTTGCATAGAAATGATAATGACATTTAACAGTAATAAATGCATGCTCTGTGATTACCGATCAATTTTTTTTTTTGGGTTTACAATTATTGGTTTATTCAAATGATAGCTTAAAGGTGAAGTCGTAAAAGAAGGATTTATCTATAATCATACCACTTTAGAATTGATTGTCAAGTGTGAGTTTAGTTCAGCTGTTTTAAGAATTGAAACTTGCATAGAAATGACAACAACAATATACAGTAATAATTGCATACTTTGTCAAGTAATCCTTCTCTTCTGTTATATACTGATCATCAATCCTTGTATTTAGTTATTTATTTTTGCATTGTCAATGTAATTTCCATGTGGTTTTAGGTTTTTGATTGATTGGTTTATTTTGTGGCTAGCTTAAAGAGGAGGTCTTAAGAGAAGGGTTTATCTGTTGTAGAATTGCACGTAAAATATGAATTTAATTCAGTTGTTTGGGGAATTGGAACTTACATAGGAAGGATGACCATCCCGAACAGCAATAAATGCATGCCCCATTAAGTAATTCTTGCGTTCTATTAGATACTGTCACCAATCATTTCTTCCCTTTTTTGTGTTTATGACTGTAGTTTGCATGTGGTTTCTGATTTTTTAAGTGATCCAATTATTAGCTTGGTAGCTCAAAGAGGAAGTTGTAAGAGATGGGTTTATATAATTTCATGCCATTTTTAAATTGCATGTCAAATGTGAATGTAGTTGAGTTATTTTAGGAATTGGAATTTTGCATAGAAGTGATGATGATATTAAATAGTGATAAATGCATTCTCCGTCAAGTAATCATTCTCTTCTATTATATACTGAACAGCAATCATATTGTTTATTCATAGTTCTTTCTCAATGTAGTTTGCAAGTTGTTTTTTAAATTTTGATTGGTTCAGTTGGATTATTTTGTGGCTAGCTCAAAAAGGAAGTCATTAGAGAAGGGTTTATCTATATTCATGCCACTTTAGATTTGCATGTCAAATGCGAATTTTAGTTCACTTGTTTTAGGAATTGGAACATGCACAGAAACTGTGATGGTAATAAAGAGTAATAAATGCTCACTATGTCTATTAATTGTTCTATTATATTAGATACTAATCACCAATCATTTCATGTTTGTTTGCATATAAGTATTTTGCTAATGATTTTTTTTTTTTTTTGGTTTTTGTTTTCCATTTGATTAAATAGACTGATTTTGGTGCTAGCTAGAAGAGGAAGTCATATGAGAAGGGTTTATCTATTTTCATGCCATTTTAGAATTGCATATAAAATTTGAATCTAATTCAGTCAATTTAAGGATTGGAACTTGCTTAGAAATGATAATGACAATGAACGATAATAAATGCATGCTACGTCAAAAGCTTCTCCTATTTTATAAATGATTTCTGACCTTTTTTTTTTTCTTGTGATTTATCATTGTAGCTTGGATTTGAGTTTTGATTTTCAATCAGTTCATTCTCCATTTTTTTTTTCATGTCATTAACTTGAATAGACAGTCAAAGGAGATGGGTTTATCTATATTTTTTTCCAATTTAGACACATACATACATGCATATTGTGAATTTAATTCAATTGTTTTATGAATTGGATATTGCGTAGAAATGAGGGGTGACCCTGAACAGAAATAAATGAATAAGCTATAGAAGCAACACAATAAAAACGTTTTAAGCCTCATGAAACTGATTTGATGTTTTAGTACGAACTTCATGCTTTTGAACTTATTACTGTTCACCCATCTTGAGCTGTTATATAATAGTGCTATCAATATTTTTTGTTAATTACATTTTGCCTCATAATCTATGTGCAATTCTGAATTTTGTTTCTCTTTGCAGGATACTGATTATGGAACCGAGGGAAGTATATTTCTCCTCCAAACCTGCTTGGGTTATCTCAATCTTCGAGGAAAAGACTTGAAGAATACCCAACTGGAACCAATATTTGGTTCAATTTTCAAACACATCTTGGATAAGCCAAATTTTAGCACAGTTATCTGTGAATGCCTAAAAAGTGAAGCAGTCAATGAAGATTTTCTTGAAAATCTATCTAATGCTTTGCATTTGTTGGCACCTGAGAAAATCAAATTTGGCATTGCATTATCGAATTTGGAAAATTCTGAAATCAGGTTGTGTGGTAAGTTCCATCAGTCAGTCACACCTCTTTTTCTTCCCACCAGGGAAAAAGAGACAGAAATGATGTGATATTTCATATAAGTTTAATTAATATTTTTTAAGTTTTGTACATATGTTGGTTGCTGAACCTTGATCCTAACAATATTCTATTGTTCAGTGAAAAGGTTCTGCATGTCAAAGATTGAAGAACTATTTTCGAGTCACACTTGTGTTGATTCAGCTGAGCAAATAGAGAATATATTTATGTTTCTTCATCAATCTGATGGCCGCTGCAAGCATATAGATTCGTTTATGAACATGTTATCAATGGTAGAATTAAATGTGGGTGGTCAATTTATTTTAGCACCATTGCTATCAGATGAATTATGCAAGTCTACATTTAATAGGTGGTAATTGTACTTTCCTTTGCTGCAAACGACTTTCTATCAGTTTTATGCTTGTTTGTAATTAATTCATTTTGTATTAAGATTATAATTTTGTGTTCAGGAACCCTGATTTGTTCATTGAAGGCAGTGATTTTGATTCTGTTCTAGCAGAAATGGAGGAGGAGATTAGCATATCTGAAATAATGAAGGAATTGGGTTATGGGTGCACTGCTAATGTCTCGCAGTGTGTAGACATTCTATCGCTTTTCTTACCACTGACTGAGGTCAAAGTCTCTAGGATAGTTAGCACAATCTTATGCACCCATACTGGGCTTCAGGACTGTGAGAATGCATTTTCAACTTTCTGTTCTGTTCTTGACAATGGTAGTTTGTCTGATCCTGCATTGTTGAGCTCATGGAATATTGGTGTCTTCGTTGATTCAGTCAAGCAGCTTGTGGGTTCTCTTTAGTGCCCTTCTTCTTGTTTGCTTTATCTATTAGTAGCTCGCCACATCTACAATTTGGTGAAGTCTGTTCCCTGTTTCTAAATTTAAATGTTGAACTACAGGCTCCTGGAATCAACTGGATAAGTGTTGTTGAAAACCTTGATCATGAAGGATTCTACTTCCCTAATGAGGCAGCATTTTCCATTTTTATGTCAATTTACAAACAGGCCTGCCAGGTTGTATACATGAATTTTGCTTAATTAAATACTTACTTGAAGTCAAGTAATTTTTATTAGTTTTCTATTTGAGTTGGAGGAATAAAATTTTGTAGTTGGTTTCAAATGACAATGCAGGATCCGTTCCCACTCCATGCCATTTGTGGGTCTGTTTGGAATAATATCAAAGGCCAGCTGTCCTTTCTTAATCATGCTGTTTCTGTAGCACCTGAAGTATTCACTTTTGCACATTCTGGAAGGCAACTGGTATGTTGCCGTTACAACAAATTCTTAGTAATAACCTCATTCTGTCTCCGATCCATCTGAATACTCTAACATTCTTGCAGGCATATCTAGATAATATTGGTGGTCTTGAACTTGTAAACAAAAATAATCCATGGTTATGCCTTGACCTTTTGGAGATGTTGTGTTTGCTAGCCGAGAGAGGACAAGGAAGTGCTGTTCGATCACTGCTTAAGCATCCTCTTAAGCACTATCCTGAAGTTTTGCTTCTTGGAATGGCCCATTTCAATGTAAACTGTATATATATTTATCCGATGTTATATGATTTTCTTGTCTTTACATCATAAGGGTTTAATATAACTTACTTGTTCTGCTTCTAGACTGCCTACAACCTCCTTCAGTTTGAAGTGTGTATGTCTGTTCTTCCCATGATACTTAAGAACAGCAAGGGAAGTGGTATACTCCTTCATCTGTGGCATGCCAACCCTAATCTTTTGCTTTGGGGATTTTTAGATACTTGTGCAATTGATCCTGATGCTATAAACAGAATTTTGGACATCTGCCAGGATCTAAAGGTAAAAACTAGGGATGCACAGCTGCTGATCTTAATTCATTTCTCTTTCTTCCCCAGAATATGCAGCTATGTTGTTTGACTACTTGTGGAAAACTATGGTCTACCCTTGTGTCAAGTGGATGCAGTTGGACAACAATCTGATATGCCAACAGTTGTATAGCTGTCTGCTGGCTCTTGCTAGCTGGGTTGATGATTCAGTCACCAACCTTATTGTTTTATGTTTTGAATTGATCATTGTTTATTATCCTAAACAGTTTCTTGTTCTTGTTCTTCGTTTCACTACCAGTTTGGGGAGGATTTTTTGTTTTGCCTCATAGAACTTTGTGTGGTTAATTATAGTTTCCCTTAAGTTATGTTGTGCGAGTTATTTTTAGTCTTTACTTCCTCATTGAGAAACTTAATATTTCTTGAGTTGTGATGGCAATAATTATTTTCAGATTTAAATGTTGACTTGTTTAGGGAAAGGGCTATACTCTGTGCTGTGTATCATATTGAATTGTGAACGTGCTGTTGGTCATCCTCCCAAAGAAAATTTAATTGTTGCTTTAGTCTCCTTACTGTGTATTTATTATTCTTTGGTGGGAACTATAGGTTTAAATTAATTATTTTACTGAATTAGTTTCTATTTTTTTGCTTCATATGCTTGTCATCTCTTTATACTCATTTATCATCTTTGTGCTGCAGATACTCTCACCTGTTCTGGATATGATTCCTTCACATTTTGGTATCAGACTGGCTGCCATTGCTTCTAGGAAAGAACTTTTAGACCTTGAGAAGTGGTTGAGATCTAATTTGATTACTCACAAAGATTTTTTCTTTGAGGTAATATTGGAGTTCAGATGCTGTATATGTGCCTGTTTTTCTTCCTGTACCACTTTCCTGCACATCTCCATCTAGCTACTGAATCCAGAGCTTTACGAACTTCTGCTTCAAGCATTTCTGCCCTCCTTAAAGTCTGAAGGAACAACAGTAAAAAATTTGGTTGTTTTTCTCTTTGCTTCTTGCAGGAGTGTGTCAAATTGCTTAAAGAAATTTTGTTTGGCATATGTCAGGGTCATCTTGATAACCATCTGAACCATTCTGCTTGGAATCTTTATTCAGAGACAATTCCTACTTTCTTCAAGGTTTTGGATATGCTATTTGGTTATTTTTCATTTGGAATTCCTCTCAAGTACTGTATCATGTAATTTTTATATGTTGCAGATTCTTCAAGCTCATAAGGACTGGGTTATCTCTTACCAGATCTCTGAGGAAATGGAGAAGTTGCATGCAATATTCATGTGTTCTAATTCTATAACAAGCAGCACTAGCCTAGTAATTCATCATCTTCTGATGGATACACAGATGACGTTGAGGCAGAAGCAAACTCCTACTTCCGTCAACTCTTTTCTGGTCAGCTAGCCATTAACTCGATGATTCAAATGCTTGTTCAATTCAAAAACTCTTCTGACAAAAGGTGGACTGTTATTCTGTCTCTTGGCATCAGGATCATATGCTATAGTTTTCCTGTACTAACTTTTTCATATTTTGTGGTGTAATCTGTTTTAATTTCTATTAAGTTCTTGTCATGATATAGTATGTTCAGCATTTAGTTTGAACTCTGTCAATTGAATGTCTTTTCCATGAGATTAAGCTTAGATCTAGTCTGTAGGGTTTGCTACATTTGAACTCATATGGATTGTGCTGGACTTTGAATGATCATTGACAAAAATTTTTGCTTGAGATCATTGTGAATAGATTTTGAAATGTAATGCTATTTTTATATGTTAAAGTGCTTTGAAAACCTAAAAATGACAAAAAGGTGGTGTGAAGGTCTCATTAAGGATTTTTTTCCCCATAGAATTGTTTGCTATATATTTTAACTTAAAAATCAGACACTTGTATATCATGATATTAGCTTTTCTTTTTTTTTTTTTTTTTTTGGCTCATACGGCTCAATGTGTAGATCTTTTATGTTGTTCAAAGGAGTGTCCAATCTTCACAGATTCCTAACTCCAATCTGCCTCTAGTGAAGTGGTTATTATAACACCATTGTGTTCATGTATCTCTTGGAATATTCGGGGCTTGACTTTTACTATTTCTGTATAACTTTATCCGGGTTTTCTCTGAACAAATTATTACAAGATCCTCTCTTTCTCTCTCTCTCTCTCTCATACGTCCTCTAAATTCTACATGCTTCTTCTTATAACTTAAAGACCAACTTTTGAGTTTTCTTTACTTTGTCCATTTGACATGACATTGCGTGAAATACTATCAATACACTTTACATGTTCGGGGCGGGGGGGGGGGGGGAGGACTTTTGTGGTTGGTATATTTCTTTCTCTTTTATTTTGGCTGCCTATTTGTTGATTCCCTTGTTTTTCAGTAAGCTATGCACTGTATCCTTTTTATTAAGTTTCCTTGTGCCATTAATTGAACCTTTGATCTAATTTATTATTTGTGGTATGAAATTGTGTAGAATATAGTATACCACGTGTATTAGGAAAAGATAAGGTTTGTGCTCTGTTTCTTTTTTCTTATATTTGGACTTTATGATACGCTATGCCTTTTGATTGTGAGCTTTCTTATGCCATGTACTGACCTTTTGATTAGGAGGTGTTGATTCACTTAATATTATGTGAATTGACAGGGAACAATCAGTTTTTGGATGTGTGATTAGCAATCTATATGAAGAATACAAATTTTTCTCCAGGTACCCTGACAACCAGCTCATCATTGCAGCAGGTCTCTATGGTGAGTCTTCTTGGAATTTGAAATATTGTGTTTGCTTATTTTTTACTAAACTATTGCACTTCTATACAAATATCATCTATCCTTTTGGCTTGAATTCCCATATTAATTTCATTATATTGGCTATCACTTTATTGTCCTAGCAGTTTCAAGGGGTGTAACATTAAATGAATTCTTCCAGGTCTTAATGATTTAGAAGTATGCCTTAGTTTACTATTTCCATGTATTGATGGAGAATTGTTTCAGTGCTCATTAGTGTTACCATCTTTATAATAATATAATTTAGATAAAGTAGACATAGTAGCTTCAAAAGAACTCTTGATTCCAAACTCTAAAAAAACCAGTACACTGTCTATATTTTGCCACCAAGTGGTCCTTTATTTGTGGTGGGATGGTGATGCATCTAGTGTTCACTGTTTCACTTACCAATGAAATGGTTGCTATTTGAGTTATATTCTGATGTGCCTCATGATTATTATGGTTATATTCATTTCTTTGTTGGCTATTGCTAAATTTTAGGGTACAATCTGATCTTGAATGGTGTTACTGTTAAACATTCCTTGAACCAATTTCTGGGATTTGGAAGGTTGTTTTTTTTTGGAGTTTTATGTGGTTTTGATTTCTAGTATGTGTGTATGAGTGGGAGTGGCACATCCCTATGCTGTTTTTGTACCATTCTTGATAAGGGAATAGTAAGGTTGCTTTATTGTAAAATTATTTTAGAATGTCTGTTCTCTCCTCACTCAAAGCTTGGCATTCAAAGCATAAGCAGGACAACTTATAGGCTCGGGAAATGATGGTTTTCAGGACTGAAGAACTTTCTGTTGAACTATTTGCCAAGAATATCATTTATACATGATTTGTACAAGCATACGCAGTTATCATTTTGGATTCCAGTTCTTCTCTTCTAATTTTCCTTGTCCAAATTTTTGTTTGAATCGGGGATTGTGTTGTTGTTATCTTCGTATTGTTTATCTTTATTGTTTTATAAATGTATGTTATCTTCATGGGGCAGTCTGAATTATTTACAGGTTCTCTCATCAAGCATGGGCTCATAACTCAGGGGACCCTTGCTCTTGCCCTCCGAGGTGTTGTTGATGCATTGAGTAAACCTCCAGATTCCAAAGTCTGTAGTATTTACTAGTAGTTGTGTTTTTACACTATTAGGATATTTCCTATACTATGTCACTAATATCCTCATGCATGCAGATGTTTGCTTTTGGGAGGGAGGCTGTGGAACAATTTGTGGATCGTTTGATTGAATGGCCAAATTATTGCAATGATATCTTACAGATATCTCATCTTCATAGTTCTCATTGTAAGCTTATTGATTTCATTGAGGAGTCACTTGCCAAGATTACATCAGGCCATTTGGTGTCAGATGGAGCGCATAGTGCTTCTATAGATCAACAGCATGTCCAGGCTGGAGCAACAAATATGGAGGTAAATAAATAAATTTTGGTTCTTGCTCTTCCTATTCATTTAAAGTCATAGTAGTAAATACATAAGATACTGCTTAATACAGCATGCCGGGCCACAAATATGGGGGTGAATAATAAATTTTGGTTCTCAATCATTTTATTCCATTTAAAGTACTAGTAAATACATTAAGGCAGCTGGCAATGAAGCTGTCATGAGATTTTTCTTTAAAAGTTTGTGGAAGTTTGTGTGTTAAATAGGATATAATCACCAGTTTAGGCCATCTATGTTGTGGACCTTGTGGTACATATTGCTTTGCCATATTGTCTGACTTTCTTTGCTTCTGAATATTGGCTGTGTGTATCTGTGCAAGGTTTCAACAATTAAAGGAGTAACACAAAGCACATAAACTGTGTGATGTGCTGAACAAAGAGATTTATTGCTTTTTTAAAAAAACAAAATGTTTGTTAAAGTATCATGTTGCACTGCAGATGATGTTGGTCTGTCATTCCTTTTTTTTTTTCCCTCCCCCACGCATCCTAGTATTCTACCCATCTTTTATCTATATTTTCACTAATGGTGAGAGCGTGATACAGAGAGATTCCATGATTGAGATATTCCCCCATCTTTCCCAGACAGTTTGAAATTCTCAATGTATTTGTTATAATTCATAATGCTTTTACAGTTTCAACTTACAATGTCTTCAAAATTTTTTCTTGTTTTTATCCCTTATGCTATATGTTTATTTGAATACCACTATCAATATCAGTTTTATTTGTATGCAGTTGTTATTTCTCTAAAACTCCCATTTTTTTTGAAACATTAAAAATTACCCGATTACATTTTTGCGTTGTATTATGTTTTTGTTGTTATGTATCATATCTTGCTTGGAAACAGGAGGTGGATATTTTCTTACTTTCTTTATTTTTTCTTTTTCCACATGTTTTATGTCCATTTCTCCTGTCTCTTTCAGTTTTTCTATCCACTGATATGTTATGTATCACTGCTATACATTTTCACATCCAAATTTTCATCTAACATGTGAATGGAAATATAATATTATATAAAATCGAGCAAACTTAAAATTTTGCCACATGGGATTAATCATTCTCTATCAATTGAGCATGAGGCATAGCTCAATTTGTTGGAAGAAGAAGAATGTTGATTTAATTTTTGATTATATTTAATTTGAATCTTATTGCTAGTTTGATTTTAACTGTTGGTTTAGAAAAAGAAATCGTAGTGTTTTATTGTATATACTAATTCAATCCTTAATATACACTTATATACAACCCTACTCTTTACATAAAAGGAAAGAAATCAAACAAATCAAATCTCCTGTACAATCTTGTCATAGCTACAAAAATAAAGACAACATAATTTATAATAAAAATAGAATAAATCATAATTTTTGCTTCCTAAAATATCCGACATTCCTCCTCAAGTTGGTGTGTAGATATCTATAATGCCTAACTTGTTCATGAGAGGATCAAAATCAGACTTGATGAAACTTTTTGCAAAAATATCTGCCACTTGCTCTGAAGACGAAACAAATGGGGTGCAAATGATTCCAATTTCAATCTTTTCCTTTATGAAATGCCTATTAATCTCAATGTGCTTTGTCCTGTCATGCTGGACCAGATTGTGAGTAATGCTAATGGCTGCCTTGTTATCACAATACAACTTCATAGGCATAATGATAGGTCTTCTCAGTTCTTCTAAAACTCATTTAAGCCAAACGCTTTCACAGACTCCATGCGCTATTGCTCCATATTTTGCTTCAGCAGTGCTCTAAGCCACCACATTTTGTTTTTTGCTTATCCAAGTCACTAGATTTCCCCACACAAATGTGCAATAGCCGGATGTTGATTGTCTATCTTTGATAGACCCTGCTTAGTCTGCATCTATGTGGACTTCAATGCCTCTTTACTCATTCTTTTTGAAAAATAAACCTTTTCCTGGAGAGTCTTTTACATATCTTAGGATATGATAGGTAGCTTCTAGATGTTCTTCAAGAGGAGAGTGCATGAATTGGCTTACCAAGCTTACAACAAATGCAATGTCAGGTCGAGTATGTGACAAATAAATCAACTTTCCAACCAATTTCTGGTATCGAGTCACATCTATTGGTTTTCCCTTGCTATCTTCAAGTTTTTGACTCGAATCAGTTGGAGTATTTGTAGGGCAACAAGCACTCATATCAGTTTCCTGAAGTAGATCCATTACATATTTTCTTTGTGACACAACAATTCCTTTCTTGGACTGTGCTACCTCCACATCAAGAAAATATTTTAGTAAACCCGTCTTTGATTTTAAATTCAGAAGCTAGATGCTGCTTCAACTATTCCATTTCAATTGTGTCATCTCCGGTGAGAATGATATCATCAACATACATGATAAGAACAACCACTTTCCCATTAATTGAATGTTTTGTGAATATAGTGTGATCTGCTTGTCCTTGAGCATATCCTTGTCTCTTTACAAACTGAGTGAACCACTCGAAAGAAGCTCTTGGTGATTGTTTCAGGCCATATAGAGACTTTTTTAGTTTGCATACATCCGATCCATATTTCCTTTTAAAGCCAGGAGGTGGTTCTATGTATACTTCTTCTTCCAAGTCACCATTAAGAAACGCATTCTTCACATCTAATTGATGGAGAGGCTAGTCAAGATTGACTACAATTGTTAATAGTACTCTTATTGTATTGAGTTTTGTCACATGTGCAGAGGTCTCTGAGTAATCCATCCCATAAGTCTGAATGTACCCTTTAGTTACAAGGCGTGCCTTATATCTTTCAAGGGATCCATTTGAGTTGTATTTCACTGTGAATGCCCATTTGTACCCAACTATTTTCTTTCCCTTTGGCAACTCCATTACTTCCCAAGTCTTATTCATCTCAAGGGCCTTCATTTCCTCGAGAATCGCCTCTTTCTACCCAGGAACCTGTAAAACATCCTGTATATTTTTGGAATCTCCACACTAGACAAGTGTGCTGTGAAAGTAGAAAATCCTGGTGAAAGATTTTCATATGATACAAAATTGGACATAGGATATTTAACACAACTTCGGACACCTTTACGTCTAACAATATCATTTACATAGACTACAAGATAGATGTACTAATTAGAGACTGAATGTTTATAGAACACAGAGTGATCTGCCTCACCACGGATCATACCAAGTTACTGAATAACCTTGATAAATCTTCCAAACCATGCTCGAGAAGACTGTTTAAGGCCATAAAGGGACTTATGCAATCTGTACACAAGACTTGACTCCCCTTGAGCAATAAAATTAGGCAGTTGCTCTATATAAACCTCTTCTTCCAAGTTACCATGAAAAAAGGAATTTTTAATGTCCAATTGATATAAGGGCCATTTCTTAGTGACAACTATAGAAAGGAAAAGACAGATAAAAGCCATTTTAGCAACTAGAGAGGAAGTATCACCATAGTCAAGGCCAAAAATCTGAGTATAGCCTTGAGCCACAGGGCAGGCTTTCAAGCGATCCACTTATCCATTAGGACCCATTTTAACAATAAAGACCCAGTGACAACCAACTGTAGATTTCCCAGGAAGGGAAATAGGGTCCATGTATGATTGGAATCTAAGACTGCCATTTCATTAATTATAGCCTGTCGCCATTCTGGTTGTGAAAGTGCTTTCTAGACAATTTTAGGGATAGAAATGGAAGACAAAGCAGATACAAAAGCATAATGGGATGAAGACAATAGATGATAGTTGAGAAAATTGTAAACAGGATGAGGATTACGAGTAGATCATGTACCTTTACGAAAGGCAATGGGCAAGTTAGTGGAAGGTTCAGATGGACCTTGAGTAAATGGAGACATTGGAGCAAGAGGTGAATCACTAGAGTCTATAATGGGTACAGCCTCTGTAATCTCAGGTCATGGTTGATGTTGATAGGAAATAAAGTGACTTTGAGAAGGAAGCTTTGGCTGGGAAGGAGATACTAGCACCTAAGAGACCGAAACAATAGAAAGAGGTGGATTAAGGTAAAGGATTGGTAATACTTGAGATATAAAATCTAATTTAAGTAAACTAGGGTGTATCTTCAAAGAAAATGACATATGCAAACTTGTAAAATCAATGTGTGGAAGAAGAGTAACACCGATATTCCTTTTGAATTTGAGATTAGCTAAAGAAGACACATTTAATAACATGGACAGACAGTTTATCAAGACCTGGAGAAAGATCATGCACAAAGGAAGTAGAGCCAAAGACATGAAGAGGAATGGTGTAATGAGACTCTTTAGGAAATAAGAGAGAATGGGGAACCTGATTATTTAAAATAGAAGATGGCATTCGATTTATTAAGTAACCAACAGTAAGAACCGTATCACCCCAAAACTTTAAAGGGTACGAGTTGTTTCAATGATATGACAATGTTTTCTTTTAGTTATGCCATTTTGTTGAGATGTATGAGCACAACTAGATTGATGAATTATGCCATGAGATGTCATAAAATAACTACGAGATGTAGAAAAATATTCTTTCCCATTATCACTTCGTAAAATGCGAATAAGGTGACCAAATTGAGTTTGAATTTCATTGCAAAACTTTTGAAAAATGATAAACAACTCTGAGTGGTCTTTCATTAAAAATATCCAAGTACATCTCAAAAAATCATAAATAAAAATAACAAAATACCTATACCCTAATATAAAGTTAACACAACCAGGACCCCAAACATCAGAATGAACAATGGAAAAAGGAGACTTTGTTAGATTGTTGACCTTACTTGGGAAGGATGCTTGAACATATTTTTCCAGTTGACATGACTTATACTCTAAGAACTATAAATAAGAGAGACGAGTAACCATCTTCTTTAGTTTAGCAAGACCTAGATGACTCAAACAACGGTGAAGAAGATCAAGTGATTCAGTGATAGCACATATGGTTGAAAATGGAAGTTGAAGATAATATCATCCATGTGATTTAGATCTTGTGCTAACGTCCATCTCGTACTCCGGTTCTATATAAGAGTCAGCAATGAAGGTTATGGAGTAGTTAAGGGTACGAGTGAGTTGGCTAATAAAAATTAAATTAAAAGGACGATTGGATATAAACAAAACAAAATTCAAAGACCAAGATGGGAGAGGAGTAGCTTGACCAATGTGAGTGGTTTTAACCTTAGAACTATTAGCAAGAGTGATGTGATCTGGTGTCTTTGGAGATGATAATTTCGAGAAAAAAGAAGGATTGCTAAGTATGTAATCAAAAGCACCAGAATCCAAATCTAGGGTCCAACAGATGAATGAGAGAGGCAAATCGTAGAATTACAATGGTTGCTTTTAGTTGAAATATTCTTTATAATCACAGTTAGATAACAGATTTTGGCGATCATTTGCTGATTCTCTTTTCCTCTCAATACTTGATGGTTGAGATTGTGTCACATTAGCAGTTTCTTTCTAGAAAACCATGGAAGGAATAGCATCAATCTTGAGTATGGCCCAAGCGTTTGCAATAGAAACACTGAGGACGATTACCAGCACCATGGCCATCTTTACCACAACCACGTCCTCGTCCTCCACGTTCAGCTATATTAGAGACAAAAGCAGAGGATTTTTTACCTGTTTGGGCACCAATTCCAGTTGTTGCTTCTAGAGGAGGAACTCGAAGTAAATAGTCAATAAAGTCCTCTGTTGTAGGAATTAGGATTTGTTTGGACTTGATTCCTCATAGATTCAAAATCCTTATGAAGACCGTGGAGAACAAGTACCATACACATTTGGTCAAGTTTTTCCAACGCTTTTGGAAGGTCATCTCTAGTCAATATTAACTTGATTTCTTCAATGGTGGACTATGCTTTGTTTAAATATATGAGGACACATCATGATCTATCAAGTGGAGCATTGCCAGGTTGTAAACAGGGTCATGCATACATTGTATATTATTAGAGTAGATACTTTTAGCTTTCTTTCATATGTCATAGCATGTTTTATAAGGACAGAAGTGCACTAACAGCTTTGGATCAGTGGATTGCCATAAAAAAGAAACTGATTGATAATTAGCCATTTTCCATTCATCCTGTTCTATTTTAGCAATATCCTCAGCCTTTTTGGTTAGATGGTGGGAGAGTCCCTGTCCTAAAAACTATATATCAACAGCAGCATACCAATCCAAGTAGTTCTTACCATTGAATTTTGCTGATGTTATAGTGGAATTGCCAGAGAAGGTGAAAGAGATGAGTCCCTATTTCGAAGATTTAGAAGTGACGGAGGAAGAATCCAATGTGGAAGTCATGGGGAGTGGAGAATGTTGAACCAGACCAAACCAGAGTGAATTGGCTGATTTGAGTTTAATAGGTTTGAACCAGGTTGAAAATGAAGTGGTTGGACCAGTCAAACTAAACCTTTTGTGGACCAGTTGAAAGTTTGTCTTCTGTTTGTAAGCAACAAACAGAATTAAACCTTTGGCTCAAACTATTCAGCAATGATGAAGCATAATAGAAGGCTTCGTAACTCCAGCGGGACAAAGACGAGACAAGATGACACGACTGGTGACAAAGTCAAGAAGGACTCTGGAAGCTTTGTCAGTCAAAGACAAAGCAGATGAAGCCGGTAGACTAAACAGATAATGATGAAGACGAGAACTCAATACCAGACGTCGACCAGAGTCATCTTAGTCTAAGTCATTGACAAAAACTAAAAATGACTTAGGGAATAAAGAACTAGAAACTGGGACAAGACTTCAACAAAGAAAACAAATAATTCGGGCAAGATTTTGATGATTGCAAGTGGTTTTAGCGAGAGTGGGGACGATGATAAGGTTAGGGTTTCTTCAAGCTCTGATAGCAAGTTGAAAGACATTGATTGTATTTCATTATTCATGAGGATTCAATCCTCAAGACACATATATATACAACTCTAATTCTTACATGAAAGGAAAGAAATTAGATCTAATCAAATCAAATCTCCCAATATTATACACAATCTCCTAATACCACATGTAATCTACACAATCTCTATATAATTTCCATACGCACACACACACACACAATCTCAACAACTTCTTCCACTTCTCCACAACTTGCAATATTTATGCAAAAGAAAAAGTTTTAGACTAAAAGCCTCCAAAAATAAAAATTACAAATATATAGATTCTTAAAATTCTTTAATAGAATCTCAAATCTGATCAGAGAACAAGCAAGCGACGAGCCCTAGTCTAATTTATGGAGTTATAACTACAATTTATTTGGAGAATATCTCTGTTTCATGGGAGATTCTTGAAAGCATAAATAAAAAAAAAAAATGAAATGCACTGCCTATTGGTTTGTTGAAAACACAAGACATTTCCATCTTTATTTAGAATGGCTTTATACAAGATTTTCTTTCTGTATTTTATTCCTACTCTTCAATACCCTTTTGATCTCCTGTTTTGCACTGCTCATTATTGTCATTGACATTATTTCAACATGCATTATCTAATTGTGGGAAATTGTTTGAAAGAAATTGGGTGGTAGAAGCTTCTAGCATGTACAATAAGTTACAACTACAGTATATTTAGCCTTTATTTTGAATCCCTATCATGATATAATGATCAGGAATTGATATTATCTTATGGCTAATAAATAATGGAGTCTTTTTGAACCGAGTATGCCAATATGTTATGCAGTCTACTTCACCTCTATATCCTCAGATGCCAGATTTATTAGTTCCCTTAAGTGGGTCTCTTGGCACACAATCTGGACTTCAAAGTTCATCTTCAATTCTGCTTGAACAGAATCCAGAATCTTGTTTAGGTGAAAGTCAAAAAATCTCTGCAACTTCATCAGGCTACATTAAGCCTTTTACATCCTCTGATAGACAACCTTTAGTTTCCACAAGCAATGCATCTAGTACTCTGAAGGTATATATTTTGATTTCATTTCTTTTAAGGATGATTCTATATATTTATATATGCATGTTTTTCCTTTTATTACTAAATGATCAATTGTGATGCAGGTGCAGAATGCTGCTAGTGCTTCAGTTGCATTGTCTTCCACCTCTGTTTTTAACCATCCATCTCGAGCTATAACCTCAGCGCGTAATTCCGTTGCCTCTGGATATACAGAGTTTTCTTTTCATTTTTCTTGTTTGTATAGAAATGTTGATATAAATTTTCTTCTGTTAAGCTGTTATTGCCTATACGATCTCCCAGCAGTTCTATTGAGCACACTTTGTAACATTCTTCTCTATAGGGTTTGGCTCTGCGTTAAATATCGAAACACTTATTGCTGCTGCTGAGAGAAGTGAAACACCCTTAGAGGTATTTTATTCAAAATTTAATTGTTGCCAATTTTGTATGGTATATGTGCAAGTTGTCTTGCATCAGTTCAAAGGTGTTTGCTTCATAAATAGCAATTAGACTTATGAATAATCTTAAATGTAATATGCCAACAAATCATGCCAAGTTCTAATTACATTGACCGGTGATGAGCCTTGATATTTGAAGGTGATTGAAATAGTTACCCCATGGTATTGGAAATTGCAGCAAGTGTCCTTAACTCTGAAGTATCTAAAGAAGCATTCCCCAATGTAACTAAAGTGGAGTAATACTGAATTTACCTTTTTTTACACCTATTCTCATATTGGTAGCACGCAACAACCTTTATTATTTCACTTTATTTAGTTTTATGCCTATCTACTTATCTTTGGCTGTATTTAAATGCTATAAAGCCAATATAGTCTCTCTCTTTTTCTCTCTGCATGCATATATGTAACTTAAAGTCGAGCCACCAAACTGATAACATAGAATTGTCTCCGCCACACATGTCCATTGCAAAACCTTACCTATTGTTGTTGACCTTTCCAAAGTTTTGTATAGCTGTAATCTCTTAATAAGTTTACTCAGGCTCTTTATAGTGCTATACTTCCACCACATATCCAAAAATTGCTCTACGCCATTGGCATATATCTTATGCCAACAAAAATTACAAACTTATATGCACATGCATATCTATTATTGCAATATAAATGGATGCATAACATGGCAAGTGTACCTTTTGGAAGAAAGAAAAGATTTTTATTCAAATTGTATATTTTATAATACTGGTTTACAATGACTTTATAGGCTAAAAGCAATAAAAAAAGGGAAGAAATCCCTACATTAATTTACATCAATCACTTATTTATATAAGTCTTTCTAAATCTCTAAAATATGGAAAATAAATCAATAAATTAATAATCCCTTTTCAAGCTAGGTCATAAATATCTAATATTCCCAGCTTGCCAATCAAAGCATTGAATTGTTAAAATGATAGACTTTTGGTGAAAATGTCAGCCGCCTAATAACTTGTAGGAATAAATAGAATGCATAAGACTCCCTCTTCCATTTCTCCTTAATGAAGTGCCGATCAATTTCAACATGCTTGGTTCTATCATGTTGCACATGATTATGTAAGATGCTAATTGTTGCCTTATTATTAGAATACAACTTTAATGGACTATTCCATGCAACCTTTAATTCATCAAGAGGTCTCTTAATCCACAATAGCTCACATAAACCTTGTGCAATAGATCAAAATTTAGCTTATGCACTAATTTGAGCTACAAGATTTTGTTTCTTGCTTTTCCAAGTTACCAAGTTTCTTTCTATAAAGTTGTAATACCCAGATGTAGAGCTTCTGTCATTTATACATCTTGCCCAGTCAATATCAATAAAAGTTTCAATAGATATATTATTATCCTCTTTGAAAAATAACCTTTTACCGAGAGTCTTCTTTAGATATTTCAAAATTTCTGTAGACAGCATTTAAATGCTTTTCTCTTGGAGAACAAATAAATTGATTGATAGCACTTACTGCAAGAGCAATGTTTGGTCTAGTATGAGACAGGCAAATAAGCCTACCTGCTAATCATTGATAATGTCCCATATCAACACTTTTACCACCATTACCTCCAAGTTTGCAGTTAGTTTCCGCATGAGTCTTAGCAGATTTACATCTTAACATATTAGTTTCATTCAGGAGGTCCAGAATATATTTTCTTTGAGTTACTAAAATTTCTTCTTTGCTTCTAGCTACCTCTATGCCTAGAAAATATGTCAGAGGACCTAGATCCTTAATTTCAAACTCCTTTGCTAAGAATGACTTTAGCCTTTCTTGTTCTTTAAGATCATTTCAGTCAAAATGATATCATTTACGTAGACAATAAGAATAGATATTCATCCAGTGGTATGCTTAAAGAACATGGTATGATTTGCATTATTTTATGAGTATCCATAAGTTTTGACATCTTTGGTGAATTTGTCAAACCAAACTCTTGGAGATTGCTTTAATCTATAAAGGGATTTCTAGAGTTTACAAATGTTGTTTGTACCAAACATTTTATCAAAGCTTGGCCGTAAAGTCATATATATTTTTTCTTCTAGACCACCATTAAGAAAAACATTCTTCACATCTAGTTGTTGTAACGGTCATCCCATAATAGCAGAAAGAAATAATAAGATCCGAATACTATTTATTTTTGCTATCGGGGCAAAGGTCTGTTGGTAGTCCATCCCATACGTCTGAGTATACCTTTGTACCACCAATCTTGATGTGTATTTTTCAATTGAACCATTAGACTTGAACTTCACAGTGAATACCCATTTATATCCAATAATGCTTTTGTTTTGAGGAAGGGAAATGATTTTCCAATTTTGATTCTTTTCAAAAACTTTCATTTGCTCCATGACAGCCTGTCTCCACTCTAGAATAGAAAGAGCCTCTTGTATAGACCTTGGGGTTTCTACAGTGGAAAGGTTAGACACAAATGATCCAAAAATTGATGACAATTTATGATATGACACATGATTAGAGATAGGATACTTAGTGCAAGAGTGAACATCTTTCCTAAGAGTAATAGGAATATTAAGATCCCGATCAAAACATGACAAGGGTTTTGGATTACCTGATGTGCCAAATGGGAATGGAGAAGCACTAGATGAAGCTGCCTTAAACAACGTCAAAGAAGGAGTATTGAACAATGAAGACAGGTCAATGAAGAAGTTCAATGAAGATGTTGAACAAGGAAGAGAGGCCAGAGAAGTCACACTTGGGTTTGACGCACTTAGGGCTAGGCAACACCCTTTTTTGCATCAATAGGTGTGGCTGAAAAATAGGGTCGACAACGAAGATGCAGTAAAGGCACTGAAAGACAAGATGGACACCAGTCAGCAGTGACAAATCTTCAGTAATGCAGAGGTGCCGACAACTAAAGATGATGTCCCTGATGGTTCAGCAACTCAGAGCTAATGATTCTTGAAAAAAAAGAGTCAACAATTTCTATGACCCACACCAAACTCACTGGAGAATGGTGCGAGCACCTTTGATCGATGACCACCTTTGGTTGACGAGATTGAGGACCATGACCAACAGGGGAAGAAAGCCAGAAGAGTAGGTAACTAGAGTTAGGGTTTTCTCCTCTGTTCTGATACCATGTTAGACGAGGGGAAAGATTTTTATTCAAATTTTACAATACAGGTTTACAATGAATTATAGGCTAAAAGCAATACAAAAAAAGGAAGAAATCCCTACCTTAATAGACATCAATTGCTGATTTATACAAATCTCTCTAAATCTCTAAAATGTGGAAAATAAATCAATAAATTAATAGTACCAAATCATGCCGATGAAGATCCCAAGAGCTTGTGCAACATTTACAGCAAAGTTACTATTTTAAATCACAATCATCATATAGTTTTTACTCTGCATTATCTGTAAACTTTGTTCCCCTGTTTACAGTTCTCATCTAATTGGAGAACCTCCTGAATATCTTTGAAACTATGGAACCAAATTTCCTTATCTAACACATTCTCTTGGGCAATTAGATGTGAGTAGTTTCTGTCACGCAACGGGTAAATTAATCTATAATTTGCTAGTGGGGGTAGGAGAAGGGATACATGTGTCCATTTTTTTCATATATATCTAGATTGAAAGGGTTCTAACAAGAAGTTTTGTTATACAATAGGTCTCATAAAGGTAATCAACCTGTTCAACCTCTCAGTTTATCTGTAATTATACTCATGAAAAATTATATTGATTAGGGACATTGGTAAATGAGATATGTTGTAGGTGCAATACTTTGCTGCTCTATCGTAGGCTTTGTATTGGTGTTTGATAAGTGGTAACCAACAGGTCAATTGCATTGGTTTATTTATTTGTGTGCATGTGAAGGTTGTATCTGTTATGAACAATGCATAATGAGACACTGCCTACAAAGTTAGAGGGAAGTATTCCTTGGTACAATTTACAAGGAGCTAGCTGGCACTTACTGCTCTAAGTCTTCTCTCTTTTCAATTATAGATGCTGTTCTTCTGCTACTTGTAATTGGTCAATTTGCTTTAACATTTTTACATTATTTCTGCAGGCTCCAGTATCAGAGATTCAGGACAAGATATCATTTATTATTAATAATTTATCTGCTACAAATGCTGATGCTAAAGCGAAAGAATTTAGTGGAATACTGAAAGAGCAGTATTATCCTTGGTTTGCTCAGTACATGGTAATGAAGAGGTGAGTAGCAAGAACTACCAGTCTTATTCATAGTTAGATTTGGATTCCCAATTCATTCAATCCCTTTGAAGTAAAATGAGAAAATTTGTTGCTGCTTTTGTAGAGTATGTTTTGTGCCTGTTGTCTATTTGGATAACGAAAGGTCAAAGCCTAATTTATAGTGGTTTTTGAGGGATCTCTAGACACTTTCACAATTTAGTTTATATATTTATATTTGAAGTAAAGGTATATGTCCCCAGATTTATCCTATGCATTCATTATCCCCTTGGGGCATATTTGTTTTCTGTAAACTGGAGGGGTTTGAGTACTAGGAAAGAAATAGTGAAGAATTTGGGGGGTTGTCTGTAGTTTATTTTTTTATACCTGCCTATGCCACATCTTAGTTTGGCTGCAAGTCTTCATTCATTATTTAATTTCTTGACAGGGCAAGTATTGAGCCAAACTTTCATGATCTGTACTTAAAGTTTCTGGATAAGGTCAACATGAAGCGCTTGAACAGAGAAATTGTAAAAGCCACTTATGAGAACTGCAAGGTTTAAATTGTATAACTATTTGTTATTATCTTTGAGTTACTGGTGAAAATGTATTTACTATCAATTTATTTTTCAGGTTCTTTTACGATCAGAGCTTATAAAATCCAGTTCAGAAGAGCGTTCCTTGCTAAAGAATCTAGGAAGTTGGCTTGGGAAGATCACAATTGGAAGAAATCGTGTTCTGAGGGCATGTGACATTGATCCAAAATCCTTAATCATAGAGGTCATTCCTCTCTAGCTGACTTTTTGTAATTACTTTTGGCTTATAGACCTTGTCACTAAATTTTTTTGTAATACCATCTGTTTTAATTTATATCAGGCATATGAGAAGGGCTTGATGATTGCAGTAATCCCATTCACCTCCAAGGTATCACAGTTCTAGAACTCTTATGTGTTTGCAGTCTATGCTTTTTGAACTTGATATTTATATTTTATTACTTCCCACAGATTTTGGAACCTTGTCAAAGCAGTCGAGCATATAAACCTCCCAATCCTTGGACCGTGGCTATTCTTAGGTTACTTGCTGAGATTTATGCCATGCCAAATCTAAAAATGAACCTTAAGTTTGATATTGAGGTATGATTAATATGATTAATGGCATATCTAGTGATTCTAGGAATTTCAAGACTAACCGATTCAAATGTGTCCTAATTTCTTTTGGTTTTTCAGGTCCTATTCAAGAATCTTTGTATTGATTTGAAGGATGTTACTCCAACTTCTCTCCTGAAGGACAGGGTAAGACAAGTTGAAGGAAATCCTGATTTTTCCAGCAAAGATGTTGGGTTATCTCAACAACTGATGGTTGGTGAAGTCAAATCTGGTGTGATATCTACACTAAATCAAGTTGAACAGGTTGCTAGCCCATCTCATCCTGCTGGCCATTCTCATATACTATCTCAGGTTTTTATTACTTATTAAATTCCTAGCTGGATGTGATCATCTTAGCAATCTGATTTTAAAATATTGTGGTGAATTTAGTATGCTGCTCCTCTCCATCTTTCTTCTGGTACATTGATGGAGGACCAAAAGCTGGCAACTTTAGGTTTATCTGATTTGCTTCCAGTTCCTTCTGCCCGAGGGCTATTACAACGGAAATTAGCCTTTTCAGTTGGCCAGGTATGTTGCTGGTTTTGTCATTATCAGTTAGATACCTTTGTAATCTTTGTGAGCTCCTGGTTGTTTTGTAGCTTCCAACCCCAGCAGCCAATGTTGAGCAACAAATTATCATAAATCCAAAGCTTAGTGCCCTTGGACTCTACATTCATTTTCAGAGGTTTGAAATTGTCCTTTAGATTTTGTCTCTCTCTATGTAATTAAGGGATACAATCATATTTTTATCACAAAACTTAAATTCTTTGTTACAGTGTAGGTCCAATTGCCATATGCAGAGCCATCAAGGAGGTAGTGTCTAATATTGCGCAGCATAGTGTTTCTATAGCAACTCAAACAACAAAGGAACTTGTTTTAAAGGTTTTGTGATTTCCTTCTCTATTGCAACATATGCATGATAATATGTTTAGTTTCTTTACCACTAAGAAGTTTTGGAACTATGCAAATTTAGGATTATGCCATGGAGTTAGATGAGACCGTATACTTAATGCGGCTCACTTAATGTCAACCAGTTTGGCTGGAAGTTTAGCCCATATTACATGCAAGGTATCTTGTTCACATGGAAATTTTTTTTACTTTTTGATTGTTCTGTTTGTTTATTTGAAGATGTAGTACCATTATTCTGATTCTTATTTTCTATATATCTGCTTTTGGTACCGGGAGATTGATGACAATTCTCTGATTACTGCTAGGAACCTCTGCGCACTTCAATGTCAAGTCAGTTAAGGAATTCCCTGCCGGGGTTAAATATTGCGAATGAACTTTTTGAACAAGCTGTGCAACTTGTTACTAGTGATAACCTTGATCTGGGGTGCACCCTGATTGAACAAGCAGCAGCTAAGAAGGTTAGATTTGCTATCTTGCTGAATGCGTATGCCGTATCTATTCTTTTGAATGCTGGTAGTTTAGTGTAATGATTTACATTTAGGGAAGAACATCCATCACTTCTTTTTACTTGCTCAGAGAAACTATTTGATCAATTTATAGAAAACTCAACTGTAGTCCTTGTATGATTTTATGGGAAGACTTCTTTTATCGTATATGTCATGAGGAACTCATTCATATGTGCATGTTGATGATGAAAACTTGTCCATCAAAACACTCACTTCATAGGTCCCCTGCAAAAGTGAATAGTGGAGACTGGAAGCATGGTTGAATTCCAACCTGAAGAGAACTCTCTAATCCTTGAGTTGGATGATTTAGGGTAATCCCAGTTCAATGGGAGAAGGATTTCTTAGTAGTTAGTATGGTATGGTATCTCCCCATGGGGTCAGTTTCTTTATGTAGGTCTTCCCTATTTATTGTTAACCTCCAATTCATGTTCCCTTCCTTTTAAAATTTTTCTTCACTCAAAAGGGATTATCTCCTTTGAGAAGCTCTATTGGATTGTGACACAATGTGCAAAATCACCTTAAAACCCTTTGCTGCTAGTCATCATATTAGCTTGGTGCTAGTTTTGGATTGTAGCGCAGCGTTATTTTGCAAATTTTGATCATACAATGATGACTATGGTGTCTTTGTTCACCCTTTTCTCCTAGAAAATTTCTTGCTAGTAATGTGACAGTATGGGTTAAACTTTTAAGAAGTGTATATGAGAGGGAGAAGTCACAAATATGTTCAAGAGACCAAAATATTATTCTTCATTACATTTTCTTATAGGCAAGGCAAATTTTTTTGTTTTTTCTTTTCTTAATAAGTGGTTTTCATTTAACCTTGGTTATTACATTATTAGAAAAGTAGAAAATAAAAGGAACCAATGAGTAATGTTCGATATTTGATGACTCATTTTATTTCTAAAATGGTAACAATTGGATGCATTTTATGAGTAATAGGTGAAATTTTATGTTGCAGTGGTGTCACATGTATGATTAGTTTGAATTGTTAAAAATCCTTTAAGCTTTTTAGGCATTCCAAGAAAATGTATTTTAATTTGAATAACTTGTAAATTGTTTTATGAGTTTATTAAAATTTTATGTTTACCATTCTACAGTTGTGTTCAATAAGTACACAATCACAGAAATTTTTGGCATGATAAAATGCATAATACTATATTTACTAATTTATTTTAATAATACATATTGCATGCATTTTCATTTAATTTTTAGTGCCACTGCTTGCTGATGACAGAACGCATCGTCAATTTCAATTAAAGGGTCTTTGCATTGGACTTAGTTGGAAAGGTAGGTGTTTGGCATGTCCCTTGTTTGCGAACTTATTTAGTAGGGCAGGTAGCTTTGGAGGTCCCATTCCTCACGTTTGCTATTGTCTCCTACATGAAAAGATTTGAGTCCTTCCAAATAGCGCAGAAAATGACAGCCCCTTCTCCTTATAGCTTACTTCGGTTCTTCTTTATGGAGATCCAATCCAAATCCCAGGTCAGATGTGAGGGCGAAAGCAGTAGGTAGGGAATATAACCATGATATTGGAGCTGTTATCTCCAAATTTTGAGTTACAATTTGATTTATTCATGTTGAGATTTTGTATATATTTTCCATATATATAGGGGTGTTCACGGGTTCGGTTCGGTTCGGTTTTGGACCAAAACCAAACCGAACCGAACATGTCGGTTTTTTTTTCATAAGACATGATAGGTTTTTTTTTTTTTCAAAAAACCGAACCAAACCAAACCGACTCAAGTCAGTTTGGTTCAGTTGACATGATCGGTTTTTAAACTTTTTTTAATTTATAAAAAATTTAATAAAAATATAAATATATATAATATAATATATACATATAAATATATATATAACAAATACAATATAAATATATATATAAATACAATATAAATATGAATATATATATAATATCTATATAATATATATATTAACAAATAGGATCAGTTCGGTTCGGTTCGGTTCGGTTTTATTTTGGGACAAAACCGAAACCGAACAGAACCGATCGGTTTATAAAATTTTATAACCGATTGTGATCGGTTTGGTTCAGTTTGTGGTCGGTTTGGTTCGGTCCGGTCGGTTTTGTTCGGTTTTGAACACCCCTACATATATATAGATTATGTAGAGATTGTGTGGATATGACAAGATTGTATAGAAGATGTTAGGAGATTGTTTAGGAGATTTGATTTGTTTGATTGCTTTCCTTTTATGTAAGGAATAGGGTTGTATATATGGATATTAAGGATTGAATTGATTATTCAATGAAATACAAACAGTATTTTCAACTTGGTATCGAGCCAAGTTAGATATAGTATTTGGGGTTAGGGTTTCACTCTTCACGACCACCATACAGATGCAGATTGGGCAAGATCTCCTAGTGATAAGAGATCAACATCTAGATATTGTGTTCTTGTTGGAGGTAATCTTATCTCGTGGAAGAGTAAAAAGCAAAGTGTTGTTACAAGATCTAGTGTAGAAGCAGAATATCGTGCCATGGCTCTTACCACTTGTGAACTTATATGGTTAAAGCAACTCCTTAAAGAATTGAAGTTTTGTGAGATTGATTCCATAAAACTTATTTGTGATAATCAAGCAGCACTACATATAGCCTCAAATCAAATCTTTTACGAGCGGACCAGACATATAGAAATTGATTGTCATTTTATCCATGAAAAGATTATCTCCAAAGAAATCGTTACCTCATATGTGAATTCCAATGATCAGTTGACTAATATCTTTACTAAATCCCTCTGTGCTCCTAGAATAACATATATATGTAATATGCTAGGTACATATGACATATATGCTAGGTACATATGACATATATGCACTAGCTTGAGGGGTAGTGTTGAGATTTTGTATATATTTTCCATATATATAGATTATGTAGAGATTGTGTGGATATGACAAGATTGTATAGGAGATTTGATTTGTTTGATTGCTTTCCTTTTATGTAAGGAATAGGGTTGTATATAAGTGTATTGAGGATTGAATTGATTATTAAATGAAATACAATCAGTATTTTCAACTATTCACAACACATAAAATTGGGAATTGCATTTATCATTAGAATCTGAATTTAACCACTATGTTGCTGGGGCAAATCAGTTGACATCTTTATTGATGTAGGACGTGTTAGGGCTTGAAAAGGTCGATCTAGAGTATAGGGTTTGGGGGAAGAAAATGCCCTTTGATAATAAAATCCTAAAAAGTTGACATAAAATGCATAAAATTAGAACACAATACAAAATTTCACATATCTCATACTTTTATGTGTTTGTAGACTTTGAATTTCTCAATTGTCCCATGACTTCTTCACTAATGTCGAGGTCTTTATCCATGTATATTCTCATAGTGTAGAATTACTAGATGGATATGAAGTTAATCTAGAAAATTTTAGTAACCTAATAAATGAAATGTCTATGAATTTTAAGATGTAAGTCTAGATCCAGATGGTCATGGTTTTTTGGGAGTAGCTTGTAAAACTTGTGGGGAGGAGCGAAGTGTCACAAGGTGGGAGGTTAGCAAGGCATTTTAGTGGAAGACCCTTGTGCAAGCTTGCTTGATTTCACCTTATTGCAAGAGATTGGTTGCAAAGTCCACCCTCATACTTTCACCAGGTCAATCCATAGGTTGAACCCACTGATATGGATATAGTAAGCATCCTAGAGTAGGCTGGATGGAAGGCAATTTAATATGAGATCCCAGATATTTATCTTATAAGCTGACAACCTGTCTTGCATGACTAGCTACATAGGCTACATGGCTGTTTGTGATGCATGCTAAGCACACCTTATATTGTGCTAGGAACATGGGTCCATTTCAATACCATCTAAGCACATGCATGTTGTCGCTGATTCACACATCTGGTTGGGCCAACAACTAAACCTGATGCCATCTTCAGCGTCAAAATGCACTCATGCCCATACTAAATGTTGTCTTGGCCAACAAATCCTTGTTGGCACAGTAGAATCCAGGGCCAACACGAGGCCCAAGGGTGGGGCATTGAATGCTTGCATGGTCTAAATGCCACCTCAAGACGAAACATCCTGAAGTAGTGGTCCTATATGGAGACCTAAACTATGAAAACTAAACACTTTGCCCAACACCTATTATGTCATCAACATTGTCAGCGAGACTCTAATTTCTCAATGGATATATTAGCCATGTCCATTATGGTGCCTAACATCTTCCCCAAGTCACCATTAGATTACCCACTAATGTCCCAAGGTTGTCACAAAGGGATGGTAGGTTGCTTACTAATGAAGGAGTATCATTCTTGGTCAGGGTCGTAGTAGGTCTAGAAAATCCCACACTTGTTTGAATTCCTTATTTTTTTCTTTTTTCAATGGT
Organism: Thlaspi arvense; assembly: GCA_911865555.2. Classification (NCBI taxonomy): domain Eukaryota; kingdom Viridiplantae; phylum Streptophyta; class Magnoliopsida; order Brassicales; family Brassicaceae; genus Thlaspi; species Thlaspi arvense. Next base: position 27,414 of record CAJVSB020000904.1, on the reverse strand, counting down.
GCTCCCAATTTCCAAAATTCCAGGAAAAATATTGGAAGACTTTGAGGGCCCATTTCCAATTATTTACAAAAAATGCCACTGATCATATTTATGGTAATGCCACTTGCATCTGTGCCGAGTGCATTGAGCACCATAGCTTGTGCTAAGTGCATCAAGCCCTCTTGCTAGCATATATGACTTAGCATCCTGCATGAGTTCTTCTTCATGGGCCTCAAAAGCTTGTCACGGAAGGCCAGCCATCCAGAGGGTGACTCCCACTCAAGGGAGTCAAGGTTTAAAAAAAACACGAGACCTTGACACAAAGACAAGTGATTTGGTGAACTGTACTCTCTTAAATGCATGTAGGTCTGCTCCAACCTATGGCAAAAGATGGTGTGGAATCTGCTACTTTAGCTTTGGATATAGCCATTCATAACTTAAGTTTGTGTGTGCAACATAACTTAATTGCTTTAGGTTATATGCATGTTACACGTGTGAACACATTTCTATATACATATGGAATTTTCTAACCTGCTATTGAAAGTATACTCTCTATAACTACATATTCCTCTAACAATTTTAGCAGGGGCAAATATTTAATCCTAAATCCTTATTCTTTCAATATGCCTTACCCCTGAGAGTTGGTATGTTATAACTCGCAAACTTGTCACCACGATTGCTGTAATAGCTCCCTGTAAGTGGTTCTGGGAAGATGGTTTGATATAGATTTGGCATTTGTTTTTGAGTATTGTTTTGGTTTATTTGGAGACAGAAATGTTCGCAAATCATGGTGGAACCATAAATTCAGAAATGAGTGAGACACTATATATATCCATATGTATCAACTAACAGATATTTGGCTTAGATTAGAATCCAAACCTAGTTGCTAGAGTGAATAAAAAACATCAAAGTAGTATGGAACAATCGGCATGATCATGATTAAATTTAAATTTAAATTGCTCAAAAACATTTCAATTTGATTGGTAATTTATTCACATAAAATTTTACTCCAGCAGTTCCAGTGTCGATGAGATTTTGGTTGGTAATTTGTCCAAGATTGTGATATGAATAAAGTTGGGAATGCGGGACCATTTTTATTCAATTTCAATTTGATAGAAAATTTGTTCAAATGTGTACAATGCTGACATACTTTCCAGTCGTACTTAACAAATCCTCATTACACATTTTTGTGTTTCTACACTCTATATGTGAAAGACCAGAATGGCTAATTAGGATATTGGCAGTTGAATTCTGATTATGGTACAATTTTATTGCAATATACAAACTATTAATAGTCTGGGACATTGGTGGCTGAACTCTGGGTATGCTGCCATATGGCAATATACATGATGGCTTTGGTGTAAATTCTGCTTAATGCAGGCAATACAAACCATTGATGGGGAAATGGCTCAACAACTTATAATAAGAAGAAAACAGAGAGAAGCAGTTGGTCCCGTGTATTTTGACTCGGGACTTTATGTAAAAGGTCATGCAGGTGTGCCAGAAGCCCTTCGCCCTAAACCAGGCCGTTTATCCCATTCTCAACAGCGAGTTTATGAGGTACTCACATACTAGCCTTCTTTTAGTATATATAGGTCATTGTAGTTATGATCTCTCTCCCTCACTCTGTCTCTCTCTCTCTCTCTCTCTCAGGATTTTATTAGGTTACCCTGGCATAATCAGACAAGCCATAGCTCAGATTCCCTACCAGTTGGCCCTTCATTTGAGGAGATGGAATCTGGTCCAGATCAGCCTCATAGGTGTTTTTCTTTTTCTTGATTTTTAGCTACTTCAGCTCTTATTCTTAAATTTCAGCAAGTAATTTGTTTGTCAATGTTTATATCAAAATTTTAGTGTTTTGTCAATTCATACTGGGGCAACTGATGGAATTAATCTACATGATATTCAAAACAACACTCCTATTGCTTCATGTCCTTCAGCCTCAGCCCCTGAATTACGTAATTTGGGAACTTCTAATATTACAAAAGTAAGTGAAACTTTTGTTACTTGAGTTCAAACATTGCTTGTGATTTATCCTTTGTGGTTGACAAATGCTTTGTTCTATTGCAAGGAATCTGGAGGTTCTTCACAGCCATTATTGTCAATTTCTGGGACACAGCATCTAGGAACTAGTACTTCAGAACCTTTATTGAGCACAGGCGATGCATTGGAAAAGTATCAGATTATCTCAGAGAAGGTGTTAAATGACTCTGTCAGATGTTTCTTATAATTTTACTTATGCTTAACTAGAAGTAGTGTATTGGTAGATAAACCTTGGAGGTCCTATCCTTGTGGACATTAAATTTTTTCTAATTGTTCTGATACTGTCTTTTTTTGTTTTTCAACTCTTGCTGACCAAGAGCCTCCCCCTCTCTTAGTAATTCGAGTTTTGTTACTTTGGTTGATGTGATATCAACAACTAATCAAAAGAATTTCTTTATTTACTTGTGCCTAAAGTAGGGAAATATTTATTTTCTGGAAAAACATGTATACAATTTTTATTTAATGTTGCAATATCTATTAGGCTTGTCAATATGTGGCAAGAATTCAGCATAGATTGTTTCAAATTAATACACGGAACTTGACATCATTACTGCATTTGCCAAATTTCAGTGAACAGATTGAAAACCACCAAGTGTGCTCAGGAATAGGCACTGTAATAGCCATCTACTATCTTTTATGGCAGAAAACGTCTATACTCATTTTATTTATGCATATTCAGTGTTTTAAAAGATGATGACTGCTAAACTTTCTGCTTCTTGGTGTTGGCTTTAGGAACTTATCAACTGTAGCCAATTTATTGTAAACTTCCTATTTAGTCTGTCTAGTACTCTAGTTGTACTGGATCGTGCCCAAAGCTGTTAATTATATGCTTAAATTATGGCATACAGAAATCAGTGAATTGAAAACAAAGATTTTCCGTAACTCAGTCTACACTTGTTGCAGTCGAAATATGGAAGTTTTGTTGGACTCCTGATGTTTTACTCCAGGGCTTTTTGTGATTTAAATAGTGTAGTATTATTACTTTTATTTACCTCCAGTTCCTCAACAGGTTCCTTCACACTTGTCTTTGAAAGCTCCTTTTTGGTTGAAAATGTAACTTAAACTGATAATGCCATTTTAAAATTGGTTTCAGCTGGAAACTCTGGTGAGCAGTAATGGTAAAGATGCTGATATCCAGGTATCACTTCTGTCTCATCATTTTCTTTTGGCAAACCCATAATTAGTTTAGTTAGACATCCATTTTTTTCAATCTTCCACCTCTGTACTCAGACAAGGCTTTTGCATGTTTTGGCCACTTGTTACTTTATATGAGTTTTCTTCCATTTATTGGCGGGTGGAAGGCTATGTGGTTTTTCTTGTATTCAGGGACTTATTGCTGAGGTTCCCCGAATACTCCTCAGATGCGTAAGTCGAGATGAAGCTGCATTGGCTGTGGCCCAAAAGGTATGTTGGTTTCCTACGTGTCAGATAGGTGGTGTCTTTTTCTGGTCTTTTGAAGAATACCTTGAGTTTGAATTCTTACTGTCACAGGTTTTCAAGGGTTTGTATGAAAGTTCATCAAACAGTGCACATGTTGCTGCTCATCTGGGCATTCTAGCTGCAATTCGTGATGTTAGCAAATTTGTTGTTAAGGAGCTAACTAGTTGGGTACGTTCTTATGAACTTAACAGCAGTATTAGGTTATGATTTAAGCTTAGAAGCTTAAAATAAGCATTTTTCAGAAAATATATTTCTTAAAATCTAATATTTCCAATTAGTTTTTATAAATATATAATCTGTAGATTCTTGAACTGATATATCACTATCATTGCTTTCTATTTTATGATTTCTGGATATTATTATTTCTCATAATTGAGAGAAGGCTTTTAACCGTGTTTACCAATTTTTGATCACTGGAGATCATTAAACTAGACTGTTTTGGAAAAGTTAAAAAGATTTTATCTTTTTCTCTATTTAGAGATATCGTACTGAAATTCATTACTGGTTACAATCTGATTGCAGTTTATAATAATTCTAGAAGATAGTCGTTAAAAAATTGAGTCTTTAAATTGGATATTTGGCCAAGAAGCATATGTAATTTTTTTTTTTTTTTTTTTAAATCAAACTTGTAGCTGATCTTAAACATGATTGCAGAAGATGGGGAAAAAAAAAAGCAACAGACAGTTGTTTGAGGCCAAAGAGTAGATATTTGATTAAGACAGAAGCATGCAAATGCTAAGCAGTATGTTAAAAACAAATTCCATATTTTGTCCATCTGTTTTAAGCATCCAGCATAATTATCATGTATTAACAAGGGTTCTATTATGCTAAAACTTTGAACTTACAAAATATGAGCCTTATCATTGCCATAGCTAGTTTTGATGCAAGAAATATTCTATTGGGGGGATCCACTGGTTATCTTCACTTTATTTTGTATCTCACATGTTTCATTTTTCTCTTCTAATTCTCATGCAATATGAATGATTAATTGAAGTTCCTTAATATTTAATATTTTCACGTTGATATTACTTTGGTACTGCAACTACTGAAAAATTAAAATATCCTTTAAGCACCAGGCCATTGATGATGCAGAAGTAGCATAGATTGTTTTGTGTTATCTGGAGCCTATATTTTTGCAGGTAATTTACTCTGATGAGGATCGAAAATTCAACAAAGATATTACGCTTGGGCTTATTCAAAGTGAATTACTGAACCTTGCTGAGTACAATGTTCATATGGCTAAGCTGCTTGATGCTGGACGGAATAGTAAGTACGATGTTGTGGATTGTAATTCTATAGGAAGTGACCTCATAAGGTTTTGGATTGTAATTCTATAAGAATTGACCTTGCTAACTAGTTGGATATAATGTGCAGAGGGTGCAACTGAATTTGCTATTTCTCTCATTCGAACATTGTTGAATAGTGATTCCAGAGTCATTTCCGAACTTCATTATCTTGTTGATGCATTGGCAAAGGTCTGTGCCTATTTATTTTGTTTGATATGGCAGGTAACCGGTTTGCCTTGCGCTAATAAAATTCTTACCTATAGCTTGCAGCAATGTCTGGAACTCCAGAGTCGCTTAAATGCTGGTTGAGGTTGTTAAGAATCCTGTTGGCAATGCTACTGCTACATTTTCTGTTTCTGCTGGGAAGGACAATAATGCCACACAAATTAAAGAAAAAAAGGTATAGAAATAAATACATAGGCACAAAGTAAATAAATTTGATATTGCAGCTGTCTAATCTCTGTGCTAAGATTTTCATTTCTAATAGTACAGGCTCCTGATCACTCTGGAGCTGGCAGGGAAGAATGTAATGTTGTTGAGTCAGGAGAAATGGATCCTGCTGGTTTTTATGAGAAGGTATCTGCCCTGTTTTCCTTTTCAGTTCAGCTGTTTTGTGTTTTCTTTTCTTAACTGAATTTTCTTTAGTTTTTGTCCTTGCTAAAATAGGCTTACTATTTTTGTATAGAATACCTCCTTTTGTAACTATTTGACCTATATATAATTTGCTTGAATTAAAATCACTGCCTTATGGCTGGTATGGTATATTTGACGAAGCAATCTTCCTTTGAATCAATTCGTGCCTGACGATGTCATAGAAGGAAAGATATGAGCTCAATTAGGCAAAGTGAACTGTTTTTAGGTTCAAAATTTACCTTTAAAGAATTATGACCTCACGACTTAGGTCAGTGAAATAACTGTTCTGACAACTTGTACAGTATTATCATCAGTGCAATGACATTCAGAATTTTGAGTTTATATCGTTGTCACCAGTGGTGAACAAATCTGTACAACGTGGACAATCATGAATGCTAAAAGCCAAATAGAGTTCATGCATCTCATATGTATCTTTTTTTCTGGGTTCAGGAATATGAATTTATCATGACACAAGAAAAGTGCATCATAATACTTGTAAGAAGTAGTGGTGTATGTGCAAAATATACAAAAATATTAAATTGGGCGCTTTTGGTGCTGTAATGAAAGCTTCAACTGGCACTGACTTTATCTACATTAATCAGTGTTCTTAGTAGTTTTCAGCAATTTCATCAGTGCTTTGTTGGCTTTAGCCATTGTTATGAAGTTAATTCTTAGTGGGAAAGAACAAAAATACTCAAAAAAAATATTTGTTGCTGCATTTTGAAAGCATTAAGCGATTTTATATTGACATCAACTGTATGCTATGTAATTTGAAGTGGCTGATATGTGTATTTGGTATGATATATTAAATCTAGCTGGGAAGGTTTCAAATTCATTGGAGGAACCATTGAGTCCAAAGATTCCACTGCCAATGGCACTTGTTGATGGCAAGGGGATTCTTAATGCAGTTTAGTTATGGTGATCTTGAAGCATCTAATATGTGAGAGCTTGGAATTTGTTGTGTCCAGCTTTAGTGTACACCATGCAACATTTCTGTACTCAGGCAGAAATAGGGTGCTAAACAACCTGGCCTACTGGGTGATTTAGAATGCAGATGGCAGAAGAAAGTCGGGGGTAGGGGGTAGGACAAATTCACAAAAATACTGCTTTAAATAAGTTTATTAACTTGCAGACATGAATAAATTAGTATAAAAATGTACTGGATGACTATTCTGGTTTTTGTTTATTTTTCTAAAGTGTATTGCGGTACTGATGAAAACATTTTTTTTAAGTAGAATTATAAACGAACCTATTGCTCTTATTGGTAAGTATTTTCATTTCTGTTTGTCCCTTTCTTTATCTTTTTTTTTTCCCTTTCCTCAAAATAAAGTGGGCATATGCACTTAGAAGTTCCTCTTTAGAAGTACTATTTTTTGTTGGTCAACCAAATTCTTTTTCTTGCAATAACTTGACTCTTCCCTGTTACAATACGTGTTTGCTGTAGGTTTCCATGCTTTTCACGGATTGGTGCAGATTATGTGAACTCCCTGGTGCAAATGATTCAGCTTTTGCCCATTATGTATTACAATTGCAGCAAAGTGGTCTGCTTAAAGGGGATAATACACAAGATCGCTTTTTCAACTGCATCATGGTAATATTTTTTCTTTGAAGTTTCTTTATAGGGTAATATTCAGAATTTTTAGAATCCACTTTCATTTTCTGTCCTTTTTTTTCTCCTCTCAGAAATTCACTATGTCACACTGCCTGCCTCCTGAGGTGATTAGTTCTGGGCCTTTGAAATCACCTCATGTCCAGCCACTTTCCTTCCTTGCCATTGATATCTATGCAAAACTTGTTATTTCAATTGTTAGGGTAGGTCAATTTTCTTCAGGGTATTTATTTCGTTTCCTTCTCCCATTTATTTCATACCTTGATTCTTCATGTTGTAATTTTGCTAGTTTTTGCCAGTGGAGCCAGGATCCAGCAAATTCTCTCTTCTGCCAAAGGTTTATATCTCAATGAATTTCTCATTATAGTTTTAGTATTTCTTGCCAAGATAAAATGATTTTTTCCAAGTGCCTTACATTCTTACAGGTTCTGGCAGTAGCTGTAAAATTTATTCAGAAAGATGCAGATGAGAGGAAAACATCTTTCAATCCAAGGCCATATTTTAGACTTTTTATTAACTGGTTGCTTGATCTGGGTTCCATGGACTCTGTCTCTGATGATATTCAGGTATGGTTTTGTCTGTGTGCTTTGTTCCTCCTTGTCCACAGTCAGCTTACACTACTTGTTTGTATTTAGGTTTCAACAGCTTTTGCAAATGCATTTCATGCTTTACAACCACTAAAAGTTCCTGGATTCAGGTTTGTTTGTAACTTGCTTCTTTCTTACATTCTTCTATGTGGCATCGAGCTACACACTTTTTTTTTTTGGGGGGGGGGGGGGGGGTTGGTAGTGGTGATGTGAGGGGGAGGTATTTTTGTTTGAGTTCCACAGTACTGTCATTTGCCCATTGATTGCATAAGTTTTTTTTTCTTGTGTTTACATTCATTGGATTAAGATCTTTAATTCATGAAAATTGAAAGCCATAATATATTGATGTCTTGTTGAATTGCTAAGCTGTCAGAATTTTTTCTGCAGTGCCAATATATTTTGACATGATGTTAGAGTTTTAATGATTTATTCTGGGTCGATCTGATTCTTCTCTTTTTAGATCCTGTTGACTATATGTTTTGATTTCCCAGCGCCCTGCTTGAGTATAAAAGATGGGTGGTTTATATCTTCAAACTAGTGAATGATGCTATTTCAGATTATTAGAAATAAGTGGTTGGCAAAACCATCAATATAGTGAAGAAGTGATTGATTTGGTACATTTTTGTTTCTGAATGTGATTTGATTAAGCCCAACTTTGACATTGTTAATATGCTTTCAGCTTTGCTTGGCTTGAGCTAGTAAGTCACAGGTGTTTTATGCCAAAATTGTTGACCGGAAATGGCCAAAAAGGGTGGCCTCATATGCAACGCTTGTTGGTAGATTTATTACAATTTCTCGAACCATTCTTGAGGAATGCTGAACTTGGAGAACCGGTTTGCCTTTTTTTTCTCTAATGTTAACTTTTTTTTTTCGCCACCTAGTAATTGTTGCTGCTTATGCACCTATCTTTTGTGTGTGTGTGTGTGTGTGTGTTTGTTTGTGTTTTATTTTATTTTATTTTGTTAAATTCATACAGGTTAGATTAATGTATAAAGGCACACTAAGAGTTTTGCTAGTGCTGCTACATGACTTCCCTGAATTCCTTTGCAATTATCATTTCACCTTCTGTGATGTCATCCCTCCAAGCTGCATACAATTGCGAAATATAGTCCTCAGTGCATTTCCCCTAATATGAGACTACCGGATCCATCTACTCCAAATTTGAAGGTTCTAATTGTGCAAAGTTAATTATCTGTAAATGGTTAAATGATTTCAACTAATCTCAAAGTCGTTGTTCTTTTTTCTGTGCGCAGATTGATCTGCTAACAGAGATGAGTCAACCTCCACATATTCTCTCTGCGGTTGATGCTGCTCTGAGAGCAAAGCAGATCAAGGGTGATGTAGATGAGTATCTGAAGGTATCTGGATTTTGGCTGTTAATATTTGGCCCCCTCTGCATGTCTTCATATCATTTTATTGTTTGTTTCTTTTCATCCACTCATGCTTTGCATCTTTCGTTGGATCTTTTCTTCTTAATGGTATTTTCAGACAAGGCCAGAGGAATCTTCATTTTTAACTGGATTAAAGCAGAGATTGTTGCTTCCACCAGATGATGCTGCTCGGGCAGGGACGCGATATAATGTACCATTGATTAACTCCCTTGTGCTTTATGTTGGAACACAGGTGCGTCCATGCATTTTTCCTTTTCTGGTATGTCGTACTGTTAGACTATGGTGCTATGTTTCATTGATTCAGTTATGTATCTGTTTGAATGTTCCCCAGTTTCAAATTCAATGAATTCCCATATACAAGGACTGGGGAGATGGCAAAATATTTTCTTTTGTTCTTCTTGGCTTATGGGGGAAAAAAGAGATCTTTGTAAAGATTATGCTGTTGATTTTTTTTTTTTAAAAATACTTCTACAGTATTTCACTAACAATATAAGAATTGCATAATTACATGGTGACACTTTGGTAGTACTTTGTGGGGCTTCTAGAAGTCTTCATCTCTCTGAAAAGATTCTTTATTTTGGATAGTGTAATAGGGACAGAATTCATCCATCATAATTCTTAATGATGCAAGTGTTTCATGAGGAAGGAGCCTTTTGTTGCTTCCAGTCTTCCGAAAGACTTATTCCAAATATGTTATCATTATTTCAGAAGTACTTTTAGGTTCCTTCAATGAGGTCTTTTGACTACATGAAGTTACACCAGATGCCATATCAACTTACTTGTCATGCAGTGACTGTAATTGGGTCTCCAACTATGTAGTAACAAATAGTCAACTAGAATGATAGGAAATCCATAAAAGAAGTCCATTAATTTTCTCATTGTTCATCAACAAAACAAAAGGGGGCCATCCAAAGACCAGTCTTAAGCTATAAAGCATGTGGGAGTTTCTTTTATTTTATGATGGAACCTTCACACAGGTCTCGAGTGCTAATATAGGTCTAGTGTTGGTTAAATCTAATTCTTTAATAGTTTATTTTCTTGAATATCTTAAAGTATTTGAATTTTGCAAGTCTTGTTTTAAAGGACGAGGAAAAATTTGGAACAAACCTTAAAACAGTCCTTGAATATCTTTGCATGTCTGACAGATGTCAGTTACATGATCTTTGCTTGTTTTACTCTCTCTTTCTCTCTCTCTCTCTCCCCCTCCCTCTCTCCTCTCTCTCCCCCCCCCCGCTTGATTTTTTTGGAGGGTGTGGCAGTGGGTGGGGAGGGGAAGAGCTGGGGGCATGGTGAGATCAAACCTTTGATATTAATATGAAACTGGCAAATGTTTTAGTGGGTTCTCATCTATTGACTCACTCCGGATAAAAAAGGAAAGTCCCTTCTCTTAGCATTTCTGTAATTCATATTTGTGCTTTATACCATAGGCCATTCAGCAGTTGCGGGAAAGGACTCCTCATGCAGAGTCAACAGCCAATAGTGCTCCATTAGCAGTGTTCTTAGTTGGAGCTGCCTTGGACATATTTGAGATTTTGATGATTGATCTAGATACGGAGGGGCGCTACCATGTTTTGAATGCGATTGCTAACCAACTGCGTTACCCAAACAACCATACTCACTACTTCTCTTTCATTATCCTTTACCTATTTGGTGAATCAAAGCAGGTGAGAAGGCTTCTCGAGTTCTAATTTGCTTGTGACTGCAAGTCTGCACATATGCATGCTGGGTGTGGTAGATGGACAAGAAATTTGTTGTTTTCTGGAGGATTTTGTAGTTCACAATCCTGCAGATCCTTAACATGATACATGCATCTGTCACTATTATTAACATACAGTTTACAAGTTTAAGGGGTTGTTTGATAATTCAATCAAACTCTTAAAGCTGGATTTAGAGATTTCCAAATTAAATGTGTTTAAACTGTTAAATGGTCAAATCACTTAAATCTGAAAATTAACAGAATGAGTGAATGTTGAGTCAAGCAGACTTGACTTTTTAGATATGATTAATATAGATAGTTTTTCATCTTTATTCTTGTACTAATTACCTTATTTTGTTTCTGAAAAGCCGCACTCCTGTAGAGGTTTTGTTATAACATTCTTGAGTTTATTATAGTTTAATAATTTAAGGTAAAATTCTTGATCTGCAAAAAGGCCAGAAGTTCATTCCTCCACACTTCCCAGAAAACCTCGAAAAAGTTCACGCTTTTTTTAAACCAAACTGTTAGAATTTAGAAATTTAATACTTTTAACTATTTCTGTATTAAAAATTTTAGTGTTTAAACTTTTGTCAAGTAATTTAAGTTTTATCAAATAAGGCTAAGATCTCTTATATTCAAATTTTTACTATTCTCTTCGACAGGAAATTATTCAGGAACAAATCACGAGAGTGCTATTTGAACGCCTAATCGCTAACCAACCTCATCCATGGGGACTCTTGATTGTTATCATTGAATTGATTAAGGTAAATTCTTCTTACCACCCTCATCAATCCTTGTGTATTCCTATTACACGTTGTGGGTATTTTGTGAGGAAATTTGGTGATTTTTTTGCCAATCAGAATCCTACGTACAACTTTTGGAGCCATTCTTTTACAAGGTGTGCACCAGAGATTGAGAAAATATTTGAATCTGTCTTGAGATCATGCAGGGGTGCGAAACCTTTGGATGAAAGTGTTGTCACAGGTGGAGTGATGCCCGACTTGCACTGAATTTTTCTTCTCTTGTGCTTGACGTCTATTTTCCCTATTAATCCTCCAATATGTTTGCTGTAATCAGTAGGAATCAAGATGATATTGAAACAATACTCTTATTTACTTGTGTAATGGATGAAAGCCTTGTGATGAAAATAAGGCTTGGCCCCTCTTGATTTGAATATGCGTTCGCCAAATAATATTTTCTCAACATTTTGAGGGAGTTACTGCTTTTTAAGAAGTATTAAAAACTAGTACTGGTTAAAAAAATGCTGAAAGTATAAAAATTATGAATGTTGTAAATTTTACTAGAAAATAGTAAAAATTGGTAAATGGATGTTTGGTAAATAGTTGTAATAATTGTTTTTTATGTTAAATTGTCCAAATTATCCATTCTTTAAAAAATGGACCTTTGCAATCATAAAACAAGTTTCTTTGAATTGTGCTTATAATTTTGAAGTTATTAAGAAAAATAAAAATAAAAAATATTTATAATTTGCTTGTTCATAAACTCTAATTTATTTTTTAATTTAATCAAAATAAATAAACCATACAATAATAAAAAATAAAAATTTCTATGAATTATTAATAATTTATATAATTATCTTTATATGAGCTATTAATGATTAAAAATTTGTCCATGCAACAAAAATTAAAAATGTTTAGGGGGGACAAGATATTTAGAGTTTTTTTATAAGATAAAAGTTTTTAGATGCTTCTACTTCTAATTATTTTATGTTAAAATTTAGATAAGAGTAGCTGAGAAATAAATAACTTAAATAAACAGAAGTGTTATTATTCTATGAAAAGTTAAAAATTACTGAAAAATAATCCGCACAAACAAACTTACTGAGATGTAACATTCCTTGTGGTATTAGCCTAACTGATTGCCAATAATAATTTTATGCAACGCTCAAGTCTAAGTCTCAGCGGGCTCTTATACTTCTTATTTCTTCAGATGAGCCAATGTAACGAACAATTCGGATCATTTGACAAGCCACTTAACAACCCTTCCTAAAGGTTGTTTTGTCTTACTGATTTTTATTAAAAAAATAGTTAATTCTACAATCAATGCTTTTCTTTTAACAATCAATAATTAGAATTTAAGCATTTTATATTTGATTTTCTCAAGGTAAAGCCCGTAATGACTTATTGTGTAGCTTTTTTTATATTTTCAGCTTTTCAATTGAAAAGGTTAAGAGGTTAAGACGTTTTTAACTTTTAAAATTTTTTTATATTGAAAAATATATGAAATTTAAAACTTAGAAAACCAAACAGACCCTTAAAACTCGTTAATGGTGTTCATTGCATTGGCTAGTATCGTAAGGTACAAATTGGAAGGTGGAAGAGGATGGATAAAGCAATAAAATAACATTTTAAGAGACTTCTGTCGAATATTTAGTTGATAATCTAAAATTAATGAATTCTAATATTAATGTAAATTTAAAATTGTAAAGTTGAATGGTGAAGCTCTCTTTTATTCTAAATTTTATTATTCTCTTGGATAAGAAATCCCTTAGGAACAACAAATCAAGTGAGTGCTATTTGAACTCCTAATGGCTAACCTACCTCATCCATAGGCACTCTTGATTATTTTCATCAAACTGATTAAGATGAATTCCTAACTATTCTCATCAAGCCGTTGTATATTCTTATCGCACATTGTGTATTTTACGAGGAAATTCGGTGAATTTTTGTCAATCAAAATCCCAGGTACAACTTTTGAAGCCATTCTTTTACTATCTTGAGACGATGCAGCGGTCAAAACCTTCGGATGAAAGTGTTGTCTCGGGTGGTGTGATGCCCGACTTGTACCCATTTTTTCTTCTCTTGCCCTCGAAGTCCACTTCCCTTAAAACTCCTCCAATCTGTTTGCTGTAATCAGTAGGAATCTAGGTGACGTTGAAACAATTGTTATTGTAGGTACCGTTTCCTTTCTCCTTTACTCTTGTGCAATGGATGGATGCCTTGGGATGAAAACAAGGACATGAATACGCATTTGCCGAATACCATTTTCTCCAGAAAGAGAAGCGAGCTCTTGTAATTTTAATTTCTTCGGATAGGCCAAAACCTCCGGATATCTTAACCTAAAACTCAGATTATTTGACAAGACACTTGGCAACCCTTCCCAAGGATCGTGTTGCCTTGCCGCTTTTCATTAAAAGATAGATTATTCTACAAGGCTTTTCTTTAATAAATAATTTCTATTTTCTCGTGGTAAAAGCTGTACAGACTGATTGCGTAGCTTCTTTTTACATTTTCAGCTTTTCAATTGAAAAGGTTAAGAGGTTAAGATACTTTAATTTTTTCCAAATTTTGAGTACTAGCCATATATGTAAATTTAAAAACTAGGAAACCAAACAGACCCTTATGATTCGCTAATGGGATTCACTGCATTGGCTAGTAACATGAAGTACAAATTGGAAATTGGAATGGATAAAGCAGTAAAACAACATTCTAAGAGACCTTTCTCAAATGGATAAATAAAAATTGATGAACAGTATATTAACACGAATTCAACACAAGGAAATATTTAAATTGGACACAAAATAAAATATAAATATGAATTCCCAAAGTGGAAGTTATGGAATTCCAAAATTTAGCACATTTTGCCTGCTACTCTAAAATAAAATGTCATCTCAAGCCTCTCTACGGACAAAGTACAACTTACCCATGACATGAAGGATGGCAACAAATGCAATGAATCCAATGCTCATAACGAGAACGACATTGGGAGAAATCTTGAGTCCCGGCGCATCATCAGTGTAAAACTGGAGCATGGTGTTGCTTGCTCCTCCAGCAGGCCCGCCACCTGTCCTCCTCCGACGGAGATTGGCGGCAGCAGCTGCCGCACTTCCTCTAGGGGGAGCAGTTCCACCCAAAGCCATTTCTGCAGCAAAACTAAGAACTTTAGAATCTTTAGATCAACCTCACAGTACACACATAATTTGGTAGCATAAAAAGCTTCACCAATTCAGATACCCAATTGCATCTGCCTCCAGAAAAATATGTAAATTGGCCCTCATTGATTAAAAAAAAATTTTAAGTAAGCAGGCACGCGATTACTTAAAACCAACATACCAAGGAGTTGAGTTAGTCCTGGACATACCAACTCCGGTCCCAAGCATAAATTTATCAGCAAATGCTCTGGATTTCTGGAGTTCTATTTGTTTATCAGTATTTTTATTATCGCATTCTGACAATCTTTTAGGATAAATGCTTACACTGGCATATGTATACGATTTGAAAATATACATGTCTAATAGTTGAGACCTATGATAGGTGCAATTCTCAGCAATAACAGAAATAATTGTCAGAGGAGTAACCAAACGTTTGGGGAACATAATCAAAATAATAAAGATGGCCGTACCATTCATCCTTGCATCATCAGGGATGAGTTAAACTTGGAATTCATAAACCTCAATCCTTGAATAAAGAGAATTTCTATAGTATGTCATCAAAGGCAAATATTTGGGCATACAAAAGGAATATCAAGTCAAGATTAATATCAACAGGCATAAAATCAACTCAGGTCTGAGCAACTACATGCATCCGAAGCGTGTGTTAGATCAATTCTAGCAGAACCTAAACAGTTCATAATGCAATTGAATCCATGAAAAACACCAGGAGACGGTCCGGAAGCGATCAAATCCGACAATCACCTCAAAGTAGATGCTAATTACTCGGCACGCATTGATCATTAACTACACTTGGATTCACGAATTTCAACAGATATATAACTAGCAAAGGGAGCAGGCCATCGCATCGGATCCAACACTGAAAAATCCTAGCTCAGATCTGACACAGATCTCGTTCTTCTATTGTTATAGGCAGTAGAAAGATTAAAAATTCAGCAGAAAAACAGCTAAACCTATATACAAATATCGCGCCTCTTGCATCAAAGATCATGGATCACACTATATAAACACACACACACACACACACACAACACACACACACATATATTTACAAATTTTATGCAAGGAGGGAAAACTTCAAGGAAGGCGAAAGAGCATCAAAATTGCCTTTGTCTTGGAATCGAAGGAAATTGCGGCCGCTCCTCGTTCCGATCGATGAGACCTTGCAGATTCAAGAGGGAGAGAGTCAGAGGAGACTGCCGGGACAGATGGACATAAATATATCGTTTTTTTGGGGAAAAGCGGAATCACACCCCTAAAATATCACTAGTTCACAAAACAATTCCTGGACTTTTAATTTGTACAATTACGTCCCTAGCTGTTTTAATTATTTCAAACGATTGCCTAAAGGCTATTGGATGTTTAGCATTTTTCTCTACTCTAACATACTTTAATAAAACCTAATTATTTAATTTCAGAAAATAATAAATCAAAATAAAAAAAGGTATAGGCGAAGCAAAAAGCGCTATTCATGAAACTAAAATAAGATAAAACTCTACAAGATAGTATATTTTTAGATACTTAATCCGATCTACTCCATATGTTAATTGTTAAAATTTTTTAGATAATTGACATTAATTGAACAATTTGTTTTGCGAAACACGGGCTCATATGTATGATTTTAGATACATGTGCATGTTAAGTTTAGTAATATTAACGTGGCATATGATATAATAAAATTTTCTTGATATAATAAAAATAAAAATGAGAATTTTGAAAAATTATGTTTGACAGGCATTTTGAAATAAGAATTTAATTTCCTAGAGAATCCAAATTTTATCGAATGAGGTAATTTGGAAGTGATGTAATCTAAATTCCATTCTATTGCATGCTTGTATAATTACTGTATTACCCTTCATTTTTCAATAAATGACAAAATTATAGGTATTTATAATATTATTTATTAATATATTATATTTATATATTAATATTATATTATTACATTATAATAAATTTTAATATATATACACAATAAGTAAATTATATATACACATACATGATGTATATTTTATATCTATATATGTGTGTGTAATACAATACAATATAAATATGATATATATATAATTTTTAATATTTTAATATTAGATTTTTTTTTTTTTTAACTTTAATATGTTCTATTAAAGTTTTTCCAATTTAAATTTTTTTCTAAAAAGAGGTATGTTTGTCTTTGAACATTTTTTTTTGTTTACTTTCCTATTTCTATTACAGTATACCAAATATAATAATGAAATAAAAATTTTTATTCCGTCAATGTGCACTAAACACACTCATAGGAATGCTCATTCCATTCTATTCTTATTTTCACTCAATTCCTATTCTATCAAAAATTATTTCATCATACATATCTATCTAAATGATTTTTAGTTTAGACTTAGTGCACTCAGATGGATTGGTATGATTGGGTAGTTATAATTAGGGTTCTTAATAAGTTAAATTTTAATTCGAATCTAATTTGAATTTGATTTAAATTTTGAGATTTGAATCTGAGTTAAAATATTTGATTGATTAGATTTAATTAAAAATTTATAATCTAATAAAACAAGTGGATCAAACATGAATTAAATAACCTAATATGTTAATGATCTGAATTTTTATTTTAATAATATTTTTTATTAAATCAATAATTATATATAATATTAAAAAATTTAAAGTTGTAAAAATTAAATTTGAAAAATTAGAAAATTTAAGAACAATATGATTGATGGAATAAAGTTGAGAAAATTTAAGTGTAAAAATAGCATTATTTTCTGTTGAATCGGATCTTCTTATTAGATTTCGGATTATCCTTCAGATTGAGATATAATTTAATATATATAAATCTTATGGGATTTTAGATCAGATTTAGATATAAAAATAATTAATTTGATTTAAATTTAAATTAACTAATTTGATTCAAATTGAATCATTATATAACTCTAGTTATAATGCAAGTCTAACCTAACATGTCGTTCATGGATAGGTTTGTTGACGTTTATAAGCATAGTCGTTCATGGATAGGTTTGTTGACGTTTATAAATATGTTGTTAGGTACTTTCTTCATTCCCACTAGAGTTTTACTACGGTACAATCCATGAGTTATTTTATCAATATCCGTTTCCAAGATAGTTTAATAAAAGTGTTTAATTTTTAATGATTTACTTGAATACCAGTAACTTACGTGTAATTTTTCTAACGGCGACTACAATTACATTGTTCTTAATTAATTTCTTGATTTGGTGTTAGCGTTACACACAATATGGATATTATATTTTACATTAATCACATGACTAATACCCAATAGTGTTGTGGGCATAGATTGGGTTAGGAAGGATTCTTAGAATAATTGTCATAACAAAAGGATCTAAATTCAAAAAATATAAATGTAGGGGGAGGTGTATTAGCTATTGTTCCAAAAGGCAACTCAAGAGACATGGTGAATTGGGTATTTTTTATGAAAATTAATTATATAAAAAATACGTAATAACAAAAATTGATTAATTAAAATTATGCAATTCAACCAAAAGAAAATATAGAATAATTTTAAATAAAATAAAGAGAGTAACGATAAAAAATGTAAATTATTTTATAGTAGTTCAACTCTATATCCAAGTTTACATCTATTTCCTCGAGTTTTAATCGATCGAGATTCCACTAAATCACTTGCGCTTGACAAAGGCAAGAATTCTCGATTACAAACAAAGTTTTTAATTTGGTAAACTTTGAACACTAATACAAATTGTAGTAAAGATGAAATAGAAATGTAGTAATTCTTTTTAAATAGGATTAGCTACCACTCATTAACAAAATAATCTCACTTCAAAGAGACACTTTCAAGAAAAAAATAATTAGTTCTAGGCACTCTTTGTTAAATAGTAGAGAATGTAACAAAAAAATAAAAAATAAAAAGAAATTAAGGAGATTTTGAGAGTTTGTTCTTTAAATCTTTCTCTTTTTAATCTATACTTTTTTTATCGGCAAAATCACCGAAGAGACGTTGGAAAACTCTTGACCTTTTACGAAGACAAATTTAGTCTTCTCTCAGCAATAACAACTCATGGCTCGCTTTAACAATTCACAAAATAGCTTCCAATATTCAAAAAATTTTAGAAAAATTTTTGGACACTTTGCAATAAGTCTATTTTAAACAGAAAAGAATTATTAGATAATAATCAGTTGTTTGAGAAAAATTGTCTAGTTTTCTAAGGATATGTAAGACTAAAAACTGCTTCTGTCAAAATTTATTAGTCAATTTAAAAATTGTTTAGAGACTAGAATTCTAAACTAAAAATAATAAATTATATATTTTTGAAAAGCTCATAACATATACTTTCATTTGAAATTAGATTTTTATAAATTAGATCTTTATATTTTAAGATTTAACAAAAATACTAAAGTATGCTCATTCATTTTTGCTGATAATGTGACTCAGTAAAGTAACTTCATTTAGAAAAATTGTATCTTCTCAGCTATAAGTGCAAAATGTGCATGTAGTATATCAATTTAAGTTTAGCACGTCTATTTTGTAAATAAAATAAAATTAGAATTTTAGTAATATTATAACTTGTATTTTATTATTTAAATATCATGTGGTACAAATTTCAATATTGACTTTTTTAGAAGATAATATATGAAATTAATATAAAAAATTGCTTTAATATAGAAGAGTATATAAGATAAATTATACATCCAAATAAATGTATTTAAATATAGTTTCATATAAAATTAACTTTACTATTCTTGAAATTTTATATAATAAGATATGATCAATTTACTATATGTGTATCTAATTTGATAATTCCACTTTGTAACACAACATGTAGCGTATGTATCCGAAAATAAAAATTCAACAATATAATTTATCTAAATCATCCATTATAAATATATTATATAACAATTTTAATTTTTTTTATTATTATCAAAATAAATATGAAATTTTGAGACTAATATTAGCAAGTGATAACAGATTCAAGGGGTTGCGTTTTTGTTTTTCTTTCTTAAATTAAAATCAAGGATTAGGTGTTGATGTGATTAAGTTTATAAATTACAATTAAGGGTGTGTTTTTAGCCTATGGATAAGGTAGTAAAGTAGGGTGATTGATTCATGAACCAGGTCATGGTATAACAAGGTGTTCTAATAGAATAGAATGAAAATTGTTTATACAGTTGAGGCTGTCTATTGAGCATATTTAAATTCGAATTCGATCTAATTATTTAATAATTTTAATTGATGTAAGATTCAATAGACATAATTCAATTATAAAAGTTCGTAATTTGAAATAAATAGAACAAATATAAATTTTACCTTATTCGATCTATTAAAATTCTGAATGTAAATATATATATATGTGTGTTATTATATAATAAATGTATATTATATAAAAATAATATATATGATATATAATATGATATATATTATACATATATATATCAATAATATAAATTTGATTTATTATATTTTAATGAAGAAAATATTTTTCTTAAATTAGAATTAGAAACATATTTTTATTTTTTATAAAAATAAAATAGAAAGTATATATATTGATAAATTAAAAGTAATTGTTTATATATTACCAATAAACTAGTTCAAATGTAACATTTGCAATGGATTAAATGTAATTAATTATACTTTAAAACTCTAAAATTATTTGTTCGTTCATTTTTTTAAGAATCCCTTGTTTTAGTTTTGAATTATTTTTTATAAAATGTAAAATAATAAATGTATGATAATTTAACAATTTGGATCTCAATATTTGTGTTGGATATTAAATTTTATCCAGATTCGGATATGATAATGTTAAGTACATATTTTATAGAATTTCCTATTGGATTCACACATAAAATATATAATTATTAAATTCAGATTTGGATCTACTATAATTTGACTCAAATTTGACCTAGTGTAGTTGAAGTGGTTTTAATATTTTAAATATTGACTCAAAAAATGATTATTTGATTTTATTTATTTAAAATATTTAAAACAAAAAAATCTATATATGACAACCTAAATTGATTTTGGTTTTGATTTTATATAAATTTATGGATTTTGATTGTATTTTGAAATTATTTGGAAGGAATTAGATGCGATTTAAGGTTAGGGAAGCATATATGAAGTTTGGAAACAAACTGAGTTTTTGTAAAAAAAAAAAAAAATTACTGTAGTATTACTATAGCACGTGCTGTAGCGTGCTACATTCTAGAATTTTGGCACTATGGCGTACCCAGACGCTATAGTGCATTGAGCACTGGAATGGGCATGCCATAGCGCTGGTATCGCTACTTTTCATGTTTTTTTTGAAAATTTTGAAATTTTTTTACCTCTCCAAAGACCCCTAAGCCTTTTTGAACTCTTAGAACTATAAAATATAGATTTTAGTGACATTCTAAAATACCTAAAATTGATCTAAAAATTTACAAGGATTAAAAGTTGAGAGGTCTTAAGGAAAGGGGCAACTTGGTCATTTTGCCCCTATGACCCATTCTTTAAACCCCAACCTTTCTAAGTCTCCCAAAAGACTTTTTTCCCACATGAAAACTAGACATAGAGATAGAGAGAGAGGAGAAAAAAGAAGAGAAAAGGAAGAAAAATAAGTAAAAAGGTAGGATCTCACTCCCATTTGCTTTATTCTTTTAAATTTTGTACATTTAACTTATTTACTTCATTCTAGAGTTTTTAATCGGTGTAGATTTTGTATTTGATTGTGTTTGTGTGTTGTAGAGAGAGTGAGAGAGACGAGAGTTTTATCTCACTCATAGGAAATATTACATGATTTTTGTGATTTTAGTTAAAATAACTTTAAATTTTACTATGTTTGGGTGAATCTATACTTATAGTAAATTATTGTGGATCTTAATCTCGTTATTTGTGATTGTGAAGTAGAGAAGAAAATGCATGTTTTGTTTGAATCCAAAAGTTGAGAGAGAGTAAAGGCATTTTTGTTTTAAACCCAAAAGTTGAGAGAGAAGAGAGAGAGAGAGAGAGAGAGTAACAACTTGTATTTATGTAATCTAGAATATAAGCATGCATTTACACTTTGTATTTAGGATGCTATTCTCATTTTGTATGTATCTCACGTGTAGGAAAGAAAGCAGAGCTGAGCTAGATCCCGAGCCTACAGCTCAAGAACCCTATTTTTAGACCATCTATTTTAGTGTGAGTAGCATATTTTCTAAACTTATTTTTTTAATTAAATGTGTATTTTATGTGAAAAATATGAATTTTTTTGAAACCATGAGTGTATATTTGGTATGAAAATATAGAAACAGAGTGTATATATTATGCTTTTAACATATTTGTTAATTTTAATGATTTCATGAGATTTTAGTGCTTCAGCACTTAAATTAGAATGCCGAACAGCTATTTGAGACAGGTGGCAGTCCTACGTACATGACATTGGACCTAGTAGGGTCTCAAAGTATCATAAACTGTGTGTCTCTTGCTTGGAGTGGTGACCCATGGTATAGGCTGCATAATGTAGCAGCATTCGGTATATTTAGATAGTTTTTATAATTTAATGTTTTACTGTCCTCAGAGATTATTAGTTGTGCACACCGATCAAAGTTGTTGTAATAACCCGAATTTAAAACTAATAGGAAATTCATTTATTTATTTTAATGGGGGTTAAATTGTGAATATTAAGAGTTTTGGGGACTGATTTGGGAATCTGGAAAACCTGGGGTCTAATTGAAATTTGTCAGGGACTTAATTGAAGAGAAAAACAAGTTAGAGGACTGGATTTGAGAAAAAAGAAAAGTTTAGTCCAATTTGGAGGCTGGAAGGTTTGATATGAAATTAGCCATTTTTAAGCTGCTTTTGCAGCAATTGAGGACTTATTTTGGTAAGTTTAGCATCAATAAGCTTTTCCCTCAATCAATTTGAGGTTTGGAAGAGAAAATTGAGAGAATTTTGAGTTTTGATGGCCGACAGACTTCACGGGTGGCCGACTGGTTTTTTTGAGCTTTTGGGGCTTTTTCGGCTTAATTTCTCTGATTGGAAGTTATGTTCTTGTTCGTCTAGCACAGATCGGTCGTCTTGAATTGATAATCGGTTAGGGTAAGTGAATTTCATGCTTTATTTTGGTATTTGTTTCCTCCGGGTCGTTATAGACCCAAAAGTCTGCAAAACCGGATCCGAATCGGTTCATTCGGGTGAAGGAGACGGGACCCGGATCATCCAGGTCCCCGTGTTGGATGGTCGGGCGATTGGGCCTGGATGCTGTTGAACGGGCCAGGAGGCCAACGGGTTGGGAGCTGCGGGCTAGCCCAAAGTTAAAAAAAAAAAAAGACAAAAGGGTATTGGGTTGGGCCAGGCTCGGCCAAGTTATTGGGCCAAGCTGGCGGGCCGACAGCCCGAGCCGGCTGAGGAGTCGAGCTGCGGCTAAAAAAAAAGAAAAGCAATTGACTGAACCCGGCCAGTGGCTTTGACCGGCCGGTCACGGTTCAATGGTCAAACGACGTCGGAATTAGGAAGTTGAACCGGTTCTGGAATCAGGGAGAAAAGACCTACTGAACCGAGTTGGTTCGGGGGTTCGGGAAGGTTCGGCTCGATCGAAAATTTAGTATTTTTGATTGAACCGACCGGTTCAAGGTAAATTAGTGATAAATTGGCCGGTTCAGTTTTATTTTGGCCTATTTTTGACAAGTTCATAGTGATTCCTAAGGTTTTTAGGCCTTCTGAATCTGATTTTGAGGGTTTTGTGGCCAAATGAGTTTGGGTTGTGGTAGTTTTAGACTAGTTTAAGCCAATTCAAGGGTTTTTTGGCGGTCGGTTTCGGTTTACTATGGTTGGGATTTTAAGGCTGGTTCATCACTTTTGAGGGTTGTTGAGTGAAAAATTGACTATATTAGTGAAACTTGTGATGGGTTTTGGTACCTTGGGATGCGTGCCAAGGGTCTCGGGATGGGATTTGAATAGGTTTGGGCTACTAAGCCTATTTCTTGTGCTGATTTTGGTATTGGTGATGATTTTGTGTGTTTTTGACTACATATACGATTGAGAAGATATATCCTGACCAGTGAGTCGGGTGGAGGTGACTCGAGACTTCTCTATGGCTTGGTTTCTGTACAGTGAGTGATGGTACCCTCTCTATGCATGTGTTTTCATACTGTGGTTTTTCTGACATGATGATTATGTGGTTTAGAAACTGTATTTTGACTATATTATACTCAAGATATGTGTTATGTGTTTTATGAATTGTCAGTGAGATATGTTGGTTTGTGATACTGGCTTTTGAGATGTAAACTGTATATGAATATGTTATACCTGTTTTTGACTTATACATGAGGTTGGTATTGTGAGATGTGTTTTGGGAATGCTAGGTGGTGGACCCGACTGGAGGATAGCGAATACTGTGGCGTCTAAGTAGGGCCCTGGGTTTTGAGATGAGGCAGTAGGGACTGCAGGCGGCAGAGGCCGCAAACATGTTACACACTGTCATATTGTATTGGGATGGCAGGCTCAGCCGATGGCACGGTGGACTGTAGTGTACAGGGAGTACCTTGGCCCGACGATGAGATGAGTTGTGTGGCTAAGGGCTCAGCCGGTGTGATAGTGTGTTACTGTAGTGGGGGGAGTATACTGGCCCAGTGATGCGATTGTCGGCGGATGGCAGGCTCAGCTGACAGACGGTGGACCGTTAGCGTACGAGGAGTAACTTGGCTCGGCGATAAGATGATTGTGTGGCTAAGGGCTCAGCTGGCGGACAGTGTGCTATTGTAGCATGCGGGGAGTAACTGGCCCTGTGATTGATGTGATGTGATGATTGATTACCTTGATACCTCACACACGTATGTTTGATATTGAACTGCTCACTGTATTCTTATATGCGTTAAAATGGTTTTGCAACTTGTGGTATGATACATATCCCCATGTATAGACTAGGTATCATCTGTACTCGCTGAGTTTCGCGACTCACCCTTTTATTATCATCCCAGATTAGATTGTCTATTCGTAGTCCAACTAGTGGAGATTTGACTTGAGCTCTGGAATTCGATTGATGTACGGGCACATTTCGTTATGTTACTGTTTTGTACTTTAGATTACTCCTTTGTTATTCTCAGACAAGATTCTGGTTTGTATTTGAGGATTAATTTTGTATGACGTACTTTATTATCCTCATATGATATGATGGTTTAAATCATGTAAGAGTGTTTTGAAGCTGACTGGGTCGGTGGGTGTCTAGTGTGGTCACGGGCCCGGGATTGGGGGTGACAGTTATATATCCATGTATGTCTATGATTTAAATGTGATTCTCTAACATTTTCTTGATGACCTTTATTATGGATTGTGAGTATGATTGGTATGTACTGAAGCAAAAAGCATTTGTTATGATGTTCCTCATTTATGCTTTTCTTTGATGTAAATGTTTATGAACAATGGATTTATATGGTATAAATATGTAATTCTCTCTCTTTCCTAAGTTTAGCCATATGTCATTCATGGGGAATTCTATTCTCATTACTTTATTTTTTCAGTTTCAGGCATGCATAGTTGACATCACACTTGTTATCGCACGTACCTTACAACTCATTAGTTGAGACTGTCAGATATAGTTAAGGGTATATTTTATGTTACCTAGAGTTATTTTTGAAATAATGTAACTATGTTATTTATATTGAGACTTTGTATGGTGATGTTTTGTATAATGAATCTATGTGCCAAGACTTTTTGTTATGAGACGATGATATTACTGATGTAGATATATTTGTGTTGGAGATGTATTTAGTTTGCTTAGGGGTCTTGATAGTATAGAGGCATGTTATTAATTGTGGAGTAATGTTGAGATGTGAATAATGTGTTAGGAATATGTTATTTTGCTATGGGGTACATGTTAAATTTAGATAAAAAGGATTTAGCAGGATATGTTGCTGGATTTTTGTTCAGTAAGTGTTAGCTATTGCTCTAACTGTCTCGCTCTACTGAGTGGCTAGATGGATGGGGTGTGACACTGTAACTATTTAAAGTACTTGTGTGATACCTGAATAGTTATATTGTTGTGAAAAATTAACATGAAAATATTTAAATTAGTGATCAATTATTTTAAATCGGACTAAACCAAAATGAAGGAATAAAAAAATAATTCAATATTTATACTTAAATCTTAAATAAAATTAAGCAGTGTCTTAATTTTATATTTAATTTATAATTAAACTAAAATTCCATCAGTTTGAACAATACATGCAGAAGTAACAAAAGATTGGGTTATTCGTGGGATTTAGTCCCCTGTACGTTTGATTATTTAAAATTACATGTTATTCATCAATAATTTCAAATAAAGTAAGCATCATTAGCTCGTTTTAAACCATTAAATAATATATGAAAGATGAATTAATGAGACTATTCATCAGTTAAATGGACTAACTTTACGTTAATTTAACTGTTCAATTGCACCAATCAAAACAATTGATCATTCACTACTTGTCTAATGAGATTGTTTAGAAGTTCTTGTTTAACTAAGTCCGACTATTTGGGAATTTATTTTAGAAAAATTAATAATTAGAATATCTTGGTATTTAGAAGTGTGTGTATACATCTGTGTGCATGTGTGCGCATTGAAAATTCTATAATTACTGTTTTATCATATATATCTATATTTATAAGTGTTTATGTGTATAATTACAAATATGTATAAAAATAGATACATATTGCAATTATGTAAATTTATACTTACAAATATATAAGAGAAGGGATCAATTGACACTGAGTATAAAATTAAAAAATTTATATCAAATTTTACACCGTGGATTTGGTCAAAATTAATGGATGAGGTTAATTAACTGTAAATCTCATCGGTTGATTTTGATCAAATTAACGGTATAAGATTTAGTGTAAATTTTTTACACTTTCACTAGTATCAATTAATCCTTTCTCAATATATAAATATATAAATATATATTGTAACAATTATTTTAAGTGTTATATAGTATGAGTATTTTACGAATATAAATATCATTAACTAAATTTTTTTATTTAATTTTGAATAAAATATTTTTAATTTTAGTACCGAGTAAGGAAAATTACCAACACGTCTCATGCATAATTTTTCCTTTTCTTATTAGGTTGCAAGAGATTAGTATTTTTAATTTTTATTTCTTTTTTTTCCTATTGACCACTCAAGTTAAAAACTGCTAATGTGTCAAAGTTCAAAGGCATGATCATCCTTCTTTTTGAAATCTCCATAAACATTTTTAAAAGCAGTCCTACAATTTCAGCCACCGGCAGATGGATGGATGCCCTTTTCTTTTTTAATAGGCGACGACTACGGTACCTACCCCAAAGTGGGTTGTTTTCGAACCTTGTCCACGTGGGCCAATCGTTGGTGACCACAACGTACCTGTTCGCACGGTAGCCCGTCTCCTTCCTCGTCGATCGGGTGGTATCTTGGATGAGTTTGAGAGGATGTTCCTTGTGAAATGGGTGGTTGACCAAATTCGGAAATTTTGCGCACGCTTTATGGAGGAAAAAAATCTTTGCATTCACATTCAGGGCAACATAGGTTGCATTTTGCTCGATGGGTGATTTGCAACTGGAGCAGTTTACCTTCCTGGAGGTTTGCTTCTCGTGGTAGAATTTCACGGGATGTTTCATGTGCAAACTTCCACCGGTGATTTTCGATGGATGCCATCGGAAGAGATCTCAAACCTCGTTCAACAAGTTGACTTCGGAGCCGGCTTTGCTTCTCTCTCCTTTGCTGCTGGTTTGTCCATACAAGTCTCTGCAGGGACTAAATACGATGGGAGAGGAGAAACTGGAGAGCGAAGCAATGGAAATTCTTATTTGTGGGTGGTGTAGCCCAGGTTCTGATCATATTTTTATAGACAATAAAATGGCATCAGACAATTGAATGCTTGACTAGATCATTGGTC